>JABFPM010003192.1:0-14844 GCA_022817325.1 Idris sp. 1 HC-2018
GCTTTGATCTGCTTCCCCACCCCCCATACTCGCCAGATTTAGCCTCCAGTGACTACTGGCTCTTTGCTGATCTTAAAAAAATGCTCCAGGGAAAAAGATTTGGCTCAAATGAGGAGGTCATCGCTGAAACTGAAGCTTATTTTGTAGCGAAAGATAATTTTTTTTATAAACATGGTATTGAAAAGTTGGAAAAGTGTTGGAACGATTGTATCACTCTAAAAGATGATTATGTTGATAAATAAAAAAAAATTTTGCAAAAAAATGTTGTTTTCATTGTTAGTCTCGGGACTTATTGATCCATGTGATATGATTAAAAATTTCTTAAATATTTTACTGTATTTATTATTTGTTAATGATGTAGGTTGAACAGCACCTGGTAAGACAAGCATCTGGACTGTCAATTTCCTCTGAATCAGAAGGAAAATACGATAGCACTTTTATTACACCATCAGAAATTACACTTGAAAATGTAAACGAAAGCCTTGAAGCTATAAAATTGGATCCAATCCGCAAATCAAATTTACAAAGTTCAAAGTTTAGAACTGAAAAACTAAATGAGATCACTTCCACTTTTTCCACAGCTTTTAATAAAATTGCGGGTATTGATGAATGTCTAGATTTATTTGATGGTAATTTCGGCATAATTTTTACAACTTAATTCATAATCTTGACAATTTCTATAATTTTTTTGTCAATAAATATAAATTAATTTTATTTATTGTGTTTACTCACTTCCTGTAATTTCATTTGCTTAGTTTTATTTATACAATAAATACTTGTTCTCGGTTTTTTCTTTTATATTTTTATATTAGGTATCTTACTTATATGCACAAATTTTTTGTATCAAACAAACCACTTTGAATTCTCACAGTTCTAAAATAAAACATTGAAAAATGAAATATATTTATTTATATATATAAAAATATAAATGAAATATATAAAAAAATGAAACATAAAAAAATGAAAAAAACTTGATTTAAAATGCGAATTAAAAAATAATGATAAAATCAATATTTTATTTCTTCAGACTTGATGTTGGACATTGATTATGAAAATGCAGGAGAGCTTAATGATTAGACAGTTAAAAGACAAATACGAATCAGTTGAATCTTATGCTGAAAAAATTGCTGTTTTGTCAATTTCGCTTGAAAACTGGCATTCTGCAAAAATCCAAAATGTTTTCGGATGTTCTAAATATCTCGCTTCAAAAACAAAAGAGCTTGTAAATAAACAAGGAATTTTTTGTAAGCCTTTGCCAAAGCGAGGTAATAAATTAGCAGCAGACATCTCCGATAAAATTATCGCTTTTTATTATAATCCAAACAATAGCAGAGAAACGGCAGGAAGAAAGGATTGCAAGAGTGTCAAAGTCGATAGTAAACGGGAGCAGAAACAGAAACGTCTTGTTTTATGCAATTTAAAAGAATTGCATACTTCTTTTAAAGAAATTCATCCTGATGTAAAGTATCGTTTTCAAAATTTGCCAGTTTACGGCCCAAAGAATGTGTTCTTGCTGGCTCGTCAGGCACTCACACAGTATGTGTGTGCACTTATCACCAAAATTTTAAATTGATGATAATCGGAGGGAACTTTGTTTCTTTAACATTTGAAGGTACAAAACTTGAGTCACACAAAGAATTTCTGCAATCCATAAAGTGTGATGTTCCAACTGAAGACTGTCATCTCAGGAAGTGTGGTAAATGTCCAGGTTTAACTAAATTGAAAGACTTTATAAGTAATTAATTTGAAACTGAGCTGATTGAAAGTGTTTGCTATTAACAATGGATAAAAGTTGATCGCTGTAAACTAGAAACCTTAATTAAGCCAGCAGATTCTTTTTTGGACGAAGTAATGGAAAACCTTAAGCAACTCTATCCACATGATTTTATAGCTGAACAGCAATCAGGTTTTTTTCGTCAAACGCGAGACAACCTCAGCGTTGGTGAAGTGCTTGTAGTTGCTGATTTTTCAGAAAATTATGCCTTCGTCATTCAAGACAGCGTACAAGGCCTACACTGGAATAACAATCAAGCTCCTATTCATCCCTTTGCCTGCTGTCAATGAGCCTGTTAAACCTCTTAACTTTGTCATAATTTCAGATGATTTGGATCATAGTACGGCTGCTGTAAATTTTTTTCAAAAATTATTAGTAGAGTTTCTCAAAACCAAAATCTCATCACTGGAGAAAATTATATACATGTCAGATGGAGCATCAACACAATATAAAAATCAATACCACATATTAAACGTATAAACAAAAATTGCCGATTTTTTTTGGCCGATTTCATATGGAATGACGCACTTTATTTTCAAAAAAAATCTACAAAAGTAGACATGATTCTCAATATTTACTTCATACTAACAAACAAGATTAAAATATTAAAATATATATTAGAAATTAAAAATAATTTAATTGAAAACTAACGATGTTTTAACGTTGGTAAACGATATTAATCTCATGTTGAACAGCTAACGTTAAAAACGTTGCCAGAATGTTATTGCCTAACGTGGTTACTTTACGTTGGTATGTTGTTTCATTTCAATGTTCAATCAACGTCAATCCGACTATACAGACAACGTCGTAATAACTTTACACGATGTTGTTTCGACGTCGAAACGACTATTTTTTCTTTATGGGGAAGTTTAAACGCGAATCTTCGCAGTTGGGCTGCCTTTTAAATATCTTATTGGGGCCAAAAAATGTTTTAGTGGGGCTATAATATTAGGACTATTCGATGAGATCCCAATGAATCTGAAATATTTGCCCCATCAAGTTGTTACTTGGGTTCATTTCAAATTTACATGAATAAAAAATTAGTTTTTTAATTTTTTTATAACCAGTTTTTGAAGAAACTTTAGAACTAAGCTTCGAAATTAAGTTTTTTAGCTATGATTGTGTATTTTTTCATGAAGAGATTTTTAGATTGTGATTTAGACAGTTTGTACTTCAATGTCATTATTGAATTTATCAACATTCTTTTGATTATTTTTGTAGATTATTCGAAATAAACTTTCTTTAAAAGGTACACAAAAGAACAATATCGATAATGCATATATTGTAATTGGAAACTTATGGTATTTACCGATGAGGGTAATGACTTTTCTTACGCGCCTGAAATCAAGTTAAATAAACGGCATTATTGAACACTCCCGCGTGGAAAAAATGGTCTGGATGTGATATGGATAAAGTCTGAATACAGTCTCGCAAAACTAGTATGAATAAATTATTTCTTTAAAAGTTGTACAGTCGGAGACAATAATATTTCAAAAGGTTCACAAATAAAAATACAATTATGAGAACAATCAATTACATACACCACTTCATTTCATACATATCTTACGTGCTAAGTACGAAAATCTATATTTCGCAAATCCTACAGTAATATTCATGGAAGCTGCAAAATAAAAAGAGCGTTTTGTACAAATTCCGATAGTCCGGACTTTGTACAGTCTGTACAAACTGAGCAATGAATCCGGATTTATGCAAAATCAAAAATAGTTCATTGGCCTATTGATTATTTTAACAAGAAAGAGAGTTATGGCAGCGGGAGTTACACAATTGTTCATTTTCATGCATAAGCAACGCATATTTAGACACTTAATTTTACTCCGCAATTTGTACGGAAAATGACTTTGCACAGTTCGGTCAATTGGTTTTCGTACAAACCCCCTGTTCATTTCGCAGTTTTCATAATAATTATTGTACAATTCGCAAAATACATGATTTAGGACGTTGCACGTTAAATATAATGACCAAACATATACTGTAGCTACGATGGGTACCCGTGCAAAGCACGGGATTATTTTCAGCTAGTAATTTATAGTTTATGAAGATCGTTTTGAAATTTGTTCATAAGATTTTTTTACTTTGTATATTAATCAAAAACATTAATTAGATCAAAGTTTTGATAAAATCTCCAAAACGTAACATAATATATTTATTGAAATCTGGTTTAAATTAATATATTAAACGAAAAGTTTAGTTTTCTTGATTAAAACAAATATTTCATTCAACTCATATTGAAGTTTAAAACATTAAATATAGGGTCAACCGGGGTAATAGTGACGGCGGGGTAATTGTGATGGCATTAAATTAAACATGTAAAGATTCAAAATGTTGATCCAATTTTGCTGTATTATGTTCATTAACTAACAAACTATTGTTGAATAAAAGTTTTTGTAAATAATAACAATTTTTTCGGATTTTTTTTCAAAAAATGTTAGATGATCTTCAGAACTTAGGTTAACAAAGTTTGCTATTACTAATAAAGTTTTTTTTCTCATAAACTATGAGCAATTAAAACGTGATTATTTTTTTCATAAATTAGTTTTGTTTTATATTTAAGGTTTTATACAGTTAGTTGATAATAAATGATCAATTTTATTTTATTAATAAAAATCACTATTACCCCAAAATATTTTCAAGATACGGGGTAATTGTGATGGCTGATCTCGGGATAACTGTGATGGTCGAACATTGCGAGTGTTTTTATTTTAAGTAAGTACAGTATAAAATTATCATTTAATCTTATTACAATATTTTAATGTTTCACAAACAATTATGCATAAAACTTTAAAATGACAATATGACATTTATCCTTAATTTTATGTTATTCATTATGACATTTTTGAGGTTAGGAATATCAAAATAAACTTGAAAAATATCATTTAAAAAAACAGTTCCAATTTAATATAAACAATGTAAGTAATAGTGTCAAAAATATTTATAGTATTTATAAACTGTATTATAATAATACTGAAAATTGTATGTTTAATTTATGTTAAATAAATTATAATATGTGAAGAATTGTGATAATAATTACATAATTATGAAAACTATAATAAAAATACAAGTTTCAGAGATTATAAAAAATATATAATACAATTTAAAATACTTAATAAAATTATCTATTACTTGTATTATTTATTTTTGTGCATTTCTGTACTTTTATACTGTAAAATTTTGACCATCACAATTACCTCGTAGTCCATCACACATTACCCCGTACACTGTGGTAATAGTGATGGTTATGCACAGGTTAGTAAATTGCTTATAATTCTGTCAAATTTAATAATTTTAGTTGTTTTTTTACAGTTGCTGATATTTAATGACTTTATACAAATGTTTAAAAAAAAGCGAATAAGAATAATGAAAATTGAAGATTCTAGATAAGTTGCAATGTCAACCTTGCTTTTTCTCGTCACAATTACTCAGGTTGACCTTATTGTGTTTTTATAACTGTAGTTGCTCCATATGCCCTAATAACTACAAATAATTTTTTTTTGTTAGAAAGATTAACATTTTAGCCTTCAAGTTCTCTGGTGAAAAACGTATTTTGTTTGATTTTCGGGGTTGTTACGTCTTAACATACAAAAGAAAGTGGTATTTTGATAGATAATTTCAAAATACCATATTCCCCTTAAAAATAATCAAGATCCTTATTATTTATTTGTAAAATTGTAGATAATTTTACTAGCTTTAAAAATGTTTTATTGAGCTTATTATATAATTGCAGGGGGTTTCACGTAGTTCTGAGCTTAGGTATACACCAATGAATATAATAAATTAATAACGTTTTTAGAGTTTTCCAAACTTTTGACCAGTAGTGTAAATTAAAAAAAAATATCTACTTCATATAGAACAGTGTTTATGATTAGTTATTGGGAAAAAAATAAGACAAATATGTAAAGAAAACATGTCTTTGGGGAAAACTCCAAAAGAAGCGATAAAGCGATATTTTTCTTAAATGAAATGATCTTATTTAATTAGAATTTGCATGAAGAATACTTGTCGTGGAATTTTAAGAAATTCCAATGAGATCAACAATTTTTTATAATGAATTTAGATTTTAAACTTTTTTTTAAATGTCAATAAAAGTTTTTGTTAAGAGTAATGAACTAGTTAACCCATTTTCTATAAAATCCGTTTTCATTTTCTGCCGTAATTGTTTTTTAATTATTGAAAATTTGTTGATACATCTTGTTTGAATGAATTTAAATGATTTTTTTTTAATTCCAACAAATTTTCTCTTTGCACAGTTAATTTGGTTCTTTTAAATGTTATATTTGTTTTCAACTATTGAAAAATTATGCAACTCATCAGAAATTATTGTCTATACAATAAAAATAAATTGCCGACTCAAAGTTAGGAAACATAATTTGATGTCATTAGAAACGGTAGTTACAAGTAACTGGCATTGTCCGGTGCTGTTAACTTCCGGCTTCAGCAGAAAGCCTAAAGCTGATTGTTTCATTGTTTCCGTCCTCACTGTGAAATGCCATGGCGTAGACAAATGATATTGTTATATCAGACTATTCTGTATACAGTAACAATGTTTCTAATATAACAGAACAACTTAATAATTTAAAGAAACTTTTTAAAAAATGTTGACAAAATATGTTTTATATTTGTAGTAAAATCATAAGGCGAACATTGATTTTTTGCGCAATTATCATAGTTTTTTGATCTAATGTACATTTCTTAACTCTAGACTCTATGTTATATAAATTTAGATTATTTTAGATTCAGTTGGTTTCTAATTACTTACAGTAAGTGGTCCAAAATAAAAGAAAGTTCAAAGATAAGGCCAATCATTTAGTATATACAACAATATTTAATGATGTTTGATGCTTCGGGGCCCTAAAATGTTTAATAATATAAGTTTGCGGTTTCTAGTATATCATTATTGAAAGGCAGCAAAACTCTTACAACGAAATTAAGCGTATATAGATCTTGAATGTATACGTGTGAAATTAGGTTTAATAACATTAAACGGTTTTTTTTGGGAACATTTTAAATAATTAAACTAGAACTTTAATGCAGTACTCTGGGAAGCCATCCTAACTTTGCTGATAATAACTACTTATTTTATCAAATAAAAACTTTAAAATACTTTAGTTTTTGTATTTATAAGGTAAATGAAATTTCATTAATTTCATGTTTAAATCGCTATTGTATCAATATTTTTGTTTTCTACCCTACTCGGCATAAGATTGTGGAAATTTGATTTAAAAATGTTATATTTCAAATCGCTGTAACTCAAGGACAAATTAATATAAAGGTCTGGAATTAAGCAAAATGCTTTTAGTAAATTAGAAAAAAACTTATTATAATTAAACAATTGTTATTAAGAAGTAACCATTTTAACAAATAAGAACATTTGTAAGTAGAATATTTTTTCAGGATTGAAAAAATGACTTAAATGAATATTAAAATAAAATGAACACAATTACTTTTTAAAGACACATTAGCAATGTAATTTCAGCAATCGTGCGTAAAATAAACCAAGTTAACCGAGTAAATGTACAATGAAGGTTCAGCGCGAAGAGGTTGTTATTGTGGGCGGCGACGCGAATCATTTGATTTTGCGTAGTGTCATAGGCTAAAGGGTATATATACCATTTTCTGGTACCCTTGACTATCGTTAAATCTCTGATGTTAAAGTTGTGCAATGCTCTGGGGATTGGATTTACCCCGCAGGCCAACCAACCTAATGGAAACAAGAAATTGTCGCAAATAAAATTATATACAGCTCAGCGCCTTGCAAATATCTCTATCAACCGATTGCAAAAGCGGAAATATTTTTCAAGAAAATCACTGAAATATCTTAGGTTTAACATGTGAATAATTCCTGATTTTATTTTACATCGAATTACATTAATTTCGAGATAAATTATTTCAAAAATTTGCATAAAAGGCATAAGTATAAAATTGAACTTTAATAGTACATTAGTTTGATTAATTTTAACTTAAAAGTATAACCGTTATTTTGTTTGTTTTATGATTTATGAAAACTATTTTAAATACTAAATCTGTCTTCAAAAATATTCCCTTAGGAAAATATACTCGAAGATGAAAAAACAGCTAAAATTGATGGGATTTCAGCACTGCAATACTTCCTTAAAAACCGAACATTGATACAGCTTGCCTTTTAAACAGAACTTCAGTGTAATCTATTTTTTCAGTAGGCAACCTCCTTGCGGGGGGGAGGGGGGGGGGGCTTCGCTAGATTTCCACCATGGGCTTGGCCCCTGGACCCAGTTAATTATTTCGCTTCGGTGGATAATTATCGCAAGCGTACCTTTTTTTTACTAGGTTTATTTTTATTAGTAAAAAAGAAACATTCAAGTTATTTAATTGGTAATATTTTGTTGGATATTCAGTTATAGACACAAGTTTTTTCAGTTATTAATTTAAAAAAAATTATAAAAAAAGATAAAGTTAAAATTTGGTAAAAGCGTCGTACATTGTAGAAATAAATGAAATTATAAATATATTAAAAAAGCAACTTTACAAAAATGAACTCTAAAGCGCTGAATGTGAGATTATGACGTGTAGCTTTACTAATTTACATTATGTTGAACGAGCTTTTTGAAACGTTCTGAAACTTATTTTTATGATTAAATTTAAGTAATATTGAAAATTAAGTCAAAGTAACCATTCTAAAAACTTCTAATTCAATTTAAGAAAACTTCCTATCTGTCGGAACAGCTTGTTCCTCCCCGATTGTTTGTTTATTTTTATTATTTTTATCTTTTCATTTTAAATAAATTAAACTTGATGAATAAAATGTCATATACGATATGTGTAAAAAAAAACCAATCGATTTGCTAATTTTAAATTATCTAGAACCACTAACTTTTCTCATTAGTTGTAGAATAAGTATTAGCTTATTTATCTTCTTGGAGACTGAATTTATAAGACTTATAAAATTATTACAATATTAGTAATATGTATCAAAGTAAATTTGTAATTCCAAGACGATAATGATTAAAAAGTAAATTTTGTATCCTTGAAAATAAATTACAAAATCACAGATATCGATAAATTAGGCATGTACTTGGCTTTTTGCTGATAGAATAAAATTGTTCTAATCAAATAATTTTATTTTTTTATGGTTTTAGATTATTAATTCAATATTAGTCCTTAATTAATTATCTCTCTAAATATAACATTCTATTCAATGAAAACGATTAAACATTTATTTCTAAAGTATTTAGTAGCAGTAACTGATATCACATGCAAACATTATTAAAAATGTCGATTATTTAGATTTTAACTAAGGGGAGAATTTGACACATTTTTATGTATTGTCCATATATTCATGTGGGCCTAGTATATAAAAAAATTAAAAGTAATCCTATTGATCTAAATCGATTTCGAGTGGCTAATATACGAAAGTACCCAAGATAGGGTTTGTGGAACTCCCAAGTGTCTTCTAGGTTTAAAAAAATAAGGCTAAGAGAGTATATAGTCCTTATTTCTTTTGAGCTGAACTTCAGTTCACCAAGTCAAAGAGAAAAAAATTACAATAAATATTGCAAACTTTGTAATAATTTCTTACATTTTATGAAATTAATTTCTCTGTGTTCTATTTTTGAATAATTATCACAAAATTGAACGAGTTGTACGAATGTAAAATTACTTAAAAACTTCAACAAGAAGTGTAAAGTTACAATCTTGTGAGTACAAGTTTGTGTAAAAAAATGTTATTTTGAAATTTAATACATAAAAATCGAAAGATGCTTACATATTTGTAGAGCTGTATCTACACTAGACAAAAATAGATACAAAAAAATTTTTTTAATAGAATGCTTCTATTGAAATAAAAAAATAATTAAAATAAAAACATACATTCACAATCAAGCAAAAGAACAAATGATATCTAAACAAAAATTGATATTCGATTCAAATAAAAATGTTAGACCCTGATCTTCAAACCTTATAAAAGATCTCATTTTGATGATAAGTGATTGATAGATTGTTTTAAATTTTAATATATGTTTCTTTCAGACATAAACTGGAATTTTTATTGTTTATTCATTTTTAATTTGCTAATAAATTTTACTAATTAGGTCATCATACTTTTATTTAAATCCAATATCAATTTTTGTTTAGATATCTTTTGTTCTTTTGTTTAGATTGTGAATCAATGTTTTATTTTTTAGTTATTTTTTTTAGTTAAATTAAAGCGTTTCTTATATTTGTTTGTCTATTTCATAATTTTTTTTAGTTCAGCATTCTTTGTGATTAAATATACAAAACAATGTGGGTATTATTTAAGACTAAAAACATGTTTGACTATCATAACATAACAAACATTTTAAATATTTGAAACAAAGAATTTGTATTTTATGATATTTTACGTGTGTTACAGAAACATTATTTTTATTTTTAGCAATTATTTTATTGTGATAAACAAAACATACCATATCGTACAAATTGATAGATACTGATTTCATTTATGTTTTCGTAGTTTGTATGCTATATGGTTGATTAAAATTATTTTTGCACGTTGCATGAATTCAAATCATTATATATGCAAATACGACAATAAAATGTAATTAAATTGTCATATATCGGGAAAATGTAACAATTTATAGGTCAAAACCCGTTTTTTATTATTTTCACGCAAAATTAAAAACTACACATTCATGGATTGTCATTAAGTGTTTACAAACCCTCAAAATTTTAAGTCAATAGTTTGCTTAGAAATACAAAAATTTTCAATTACAAGATTTGACGGCAAATATGATAAATTAAGGTGTATATATTAATCAGTCATGAAACACAATCGGTCTGAAATTCTTTGCAGACTGTTAATTTTTCCAGATTGTATTATACCGATACAAAAATATATTTCATGAGATGTAAATGAATCATATGTATAATTTTGGATTAATAAATATTGAATTTTTGTTTCACAGATGCAATTTTAAATATTTTTTTTATATGAAATAATTTATACACAAGAAATTTTGCACTGACATACTAATTTAATATTAAAGATATTTTTAAAATGCCTAATTAAAAAGGTTTCAAGCATATGCAGAAGCATAAAAATTTAACCTTCCGACGGTCGCATTGTATACTTTGTATACGGACGAAATATATTGACTGAAAAATCTATTTAAAAATAACATTTTTGAACTGAAACTTTTTGCATTCCCCGATTCACAACTAAGCTTTCGGAAAATGATAAAAAATGCAATAATTTTTAATTACGAACAGTGATATGATCCTTGTCAACAATTAGCACACGGACATCTAGAAACTCATTCCTCAAAAATTTAACGTAAAAAACTTTATACATTGATGAAATGCTTTGATTTTTACAAATTTGTATTCAAAAACATACAATGATTAAAATTCAAATTTAAACTTTATTGATAAATGATTTTTTGTTAAAATTCAACCGTACGTCTTGTCACGTAAGTTTTGTGTTTTTTTGCATATTATTTGTAAATAATATTATATAAAATTAATTATTTCTGTATAAATACTAATTTTATTGCTTTTAAGAACATTCCTGATTATTATGGTTCACTTTATATTACTTAATTTATTTCTGAATTTTTTTTAATGACTGAGAATTTAAGCGTGTACAAAGTACACGACGCGACCGGTCATGTTATATGATTAACGCGACCGGTGGAAGGTTAATGTGAATTATTACATACTTATACAATCGAATGATTTTGTAAATAAAAATAATCAAAGAGATTTTTGTCCACTTTATTTTTTTTTTTTTTGTTAACCATTACAATCTTTTGAAAAAGAAGTATATACAATTTTGAAAAGTAAAATAAATTAATATATATATATCCAACTGCGTAAGTAAAATTCGTGATAAATAGTGTTTTATTGAAAAGAAAAAGATATACATAGACTATGTATGAATGTGCATTGTGTTTACGTATGATTTGATTCATTGTACCATAGGTGCAGATTTTTTTATATTATACATTTTAGATTATATATTGAATAACTTCATTATAATATTATTTCTTTATAAAGAATAAACTATTTTCTAAACTAATGTTTTTAGTACAAAAAAATTTGATTATTAATGTGGAACAGACATTAAAAAATAAAATTATAACTCACTAACTGAAATACATTAATTCTAATTTAATAATTTATAAATCATTTAATTAATTTTATTTAATTTGACGCTAAATAATAAATCATGCATAACATTGTATGAAAATGAATGTTATATTATCAAATAATAAACTTGTACTTATTGCAGAAAGATCGCATATCGTATATATGTACGTTAGTATTCAGAACGTTTGGCTTATTTCACATGGTTGCATCCCAAAGAAGAGATTTGCTTTCGTTGAAAAAGGTTTTTTTTACCTACGGATACTATTTCAGCCATTCGCATACTATAATATGTGACGAGAGGGTTGTTTATCTCATCAAAATTGGACTCGCTTTCTTTTCATAGTCCTTGATATATTACCAACGAACGAATCTCTTTGTAGGATTTAGCTTTGCTAGGGAGATGTCGATTCGATCTTCGACAATCTGCATTTTCGCATATATCGAATAAATTGTGTTACATTAAAAATAGTTTTCAAAGAATTTCTACAAAATTAAGTACAATATTTGAATACAAGGATAATATGTATGGAATCGCTATATTCAATTTCCTCTTGTTTGTTTACTACTTCAATGTACCTAAAAGTAAAATATGATGGTTTGATCATTATATTTAAATTTTATGCATTATTACGAGGGAATAGTTTTTATATAAAAAAAAAATGAAAACTTAATTTTAATTTTTATTATACAAATTAAAAAACATACTTTCTCGAAGTCAATTTTTTTTTCATTAATCTCTCTATTATAACTAAGTTACAGACGTAGGATTAGTGTTGAAATAAAATTAGATTGAGTAAACAAAGGTTAATATAATAGAAATTCGTAAATTCAATTTTAAATGGCCATTACCAAAGTTAATTTTCGAATTTAATTGTAAGCAAACACCTTACGATTAGACGAGTACCTGTAATAACTGTGTAAGTGAAATTTTTTACTTTAATTTTGAGCCAAAGTAATTATATGCAAATGAAATGATAATGGAGTTTTTAAACATATACAATCAAAAAGCAGCAACAATAAAAGAAATCCAAATATAAATATAATGTCTCTTCTCTTAATGCAAATCTTGAAACACTTAAAATGAATAGAGTTCATTTAATTTGTTGGCAGTAAATATGTTTTAAATATTTCAAGTAAATATTATATTTCAGATATATTTAGATAATTCATAAAAACCTTTCATCGCTAATCGAAATTATATCGTTTATAGAAAATACAATCTATTATATTATATTTTCTTTTTACTAGCTAACCTAGATTACCAATTATTTACAATTGCTTTCTTTTCATTTAAGTCTTTGAGTTCAGAGAGACGGTCAATACTCGATGTATAGGTTTTAGAGTACTCTCGAAACATAAGGCAGTAACTTCATTGACAGACCCTCTACTTGAATATATCGCCTTGGAAAATAACGTGTAATTTTTATTATAGCGCGATTTTCATTTCGAGAAAAACGTTCATGCATGTTACATTTTTAAATGACCGTTTAAATTAAAACAAATTGAAAGGTTTAGTTTAAAACTGGCCTTTTTTTGTTATCATCATTAATTATTATAAATATTTTAGAAATAATCTAAATGTCATTAATCCGTAAGGATTACTTTGTTTTTATTGTACTTGATATTGTTATTATATTAGGCTCAATAATATTTTATATCTTAAGATAATACTGTTTTATTATTATAATTTTGAAAAAAATTTCAATTATTTTGAGCTAAATCTAATTGTAATTTATTATAAAGATTGATTGAGTTTGAATGTGATTTGTTTATAAATTTATTAAGTAGATGATAAAATTATAAAAATATATCTGTTTATATTGTACGTATAGACATATATATGGATAAACATATATAGGCAATTCTCTGTCGTATTCTTTCGTTATCTTAGCTCGGAGAAAGCGTGATTGCCTTTATGGGGGAAGAAAGACTCTTTTGCAGTTGCGATAATGTTCCTGTGCTGCAGCGTTTCAACGACGTTATCAGAAATGAAACACCGAGGGCAAAGAGACCTTTCTTTGCGGGCAACTTTCACGCTCTTCATCTTCAACCTACTATCACAATTGGTCTTACAATGTTTTTTTAGACATAGCTCGTGAAAATTCTTTATTATATACAAAAGATATAAATTCAAAAACTTAATGAAAAAAATGGTAGTATGCATCGCACTGAATACAAATAGATTATACTAATAAAGACATCTGCGAAATAGTGAAATGAAAAAAAAGTTTAATATCATTTCTTAAAAAATAAAACACTAACAAACTGGAAATATATGTTTTCTTCATATCTAATGCAAATGTAAGCTGCTGTTAGATAATAATTAGAATTTGTCCTGAATTTTAACGAAAATATTATTGATGTCCTTTATGAGGGGTCTTTTATCTTCTCAGTAGTTGTAGGATATAATTTATATTGCAATAGTTTACTTCAAAACATTATGCAATTATATTTTGTAATTAGTGTGTAATAACATTAACAACCATAATTTAACTTAAAGTCTCATTAGAAATGTAATTATGATGTTCTTCAATAAAATGGTAAAAATTTTTAAAAGAGTATTACTAAACATATATTTTTGTTGTTACAAAATAATTTCAAGAACTTATTTTTAGTTCACAATGTGTTTTTCTCAATAAATAATAGACAGTTTATTATTTGGAAACAAATATTTGTCAGCAACTACATTTAAAGATAGTTATTTTTTTTCAAACAAACAAAAATTACTAATAAGACAAAATTGTTGAATCTCGCATAAACTTTTTTACAAAAAAATGAACGTTTCATAAGTATCACTTACCTTTCTTCTTAAAAAAATCTATGTACTGATAGATTTTTCTTATCTCCCTGCAAACAGTAAAGTATTCAATTGTTGTTTCAATATCACAAGGATTTTTCTTTTGGAAATAATTTTTCTTAATATACTGACATTATGAATTAATTTTTATTTAATC
>JABFPM010003193.1:0-14841 GCA_022817325.1 Idris sp. 1 HC-2018
ATTTTCAGTTTACTGTTATCAGTTTTATGTTACGTTTATTTCAATTCCATAGCTGAACAGTGAGAGGCAAGGGGACTCACATTAAATAAGCACCCCAAAGGGAACAAAAAACTAATACGTCGTTGTTCCTGGGTAACGCTAAACTTAGTTTCCAGAGAAAGTGTTTTTGGTATTCATGGATAGCTTTTCAAAAAATATTTGATACGTATTTTCCTGTTTCTCGATCCGATGCGTATTTCTCGAGATATTTGCATGTCCCGGAACTTTTTCCACACCCTGTATATGCCTGCACTGAAAATTTGTACCGGTAGCTACAGCGCCTCTAGTGGCGCAGAGGCTGTGTACTTGTTTGTGGCGCAAAAAGAAGGCGGAACCGATTAGCGTGATATAACTGTTGCCGACAGTGAAACAACTTTAATTTTTTTATCAAGTGTAACATTTATGACAAAATTTTATTAATGTATACTTTTCAAGAATATTAAATATTTTGTATTGTTATTATTCATTAATTTATTTACAAATTTTTTTTTATACAATAATTATAATTTTACAATGCTGCTTTTTCAAATGAATAAAAGTAACTTTTTACAATTCAAAAACAATTAATTCTCCTTGTTGCAAAAATCTTTTAAAATTTTATATACATCGAAATAAAAGCGTGGAAAAAACTGCATAAAAACCAATAAGATTATAAATCAATAGAACTATCTTCTAAAACTAATAAGCTATTAACATCTCCAGATAAATACTATTAAATTGCTTTAAAAAATTCTTAAACATTTGCACAAAAACCGTATATACTTATACATACTAATAGAAATTTTTTTATCAAAATCAAGACTTCCCTAGTTTGTTACATTGTAAAACCGCGGGAATTACTCCCTCTTTTTTGTACAAGTCAAATGAATAATAACGACACAAGGAAAAATCGAATTAGTGTCTATCGAGTCATCTTAGCAAAATGTTAGTGATAAATTGCACTTAAGTAACTTGTTTTTATTCGTGATTGAATACTTTGTCACTATCAAGATGTCTACCGTTGAAAAACTAAAACTGCCGCTAAACAAATGTTGCAAAACAGGATATTTATTTAATATTAACTACCAGTGTGTTCGTTCCACCGAAATTCACAGTAACTACCAACCTAGTCAGGAAATGGATTATAAGTGTTCAAATAATCAATCCATTATATTCAACTTCTCTTTAGAAAACTGTAGTCTTAACCTGTGCTCGGATCTTTTATTAAATGGAAGTGAAATTTTTGCCAGATGTCAGGATGAAAAAGACCTTGAACTAGAAACTAATGAACGAGGATATACTGTAGATTTAATATTTATGATGCTGTACGTTGGTTACACATTCTTTAGTGTGACAGTTGTATTTTTGTACACGTTTGTTCCAGAACTGAACAGAAATCTGTACCACAAAGCCATATTTAGACACCATACTTCCATGATGGGTATGTCATTGACAATCCAAATTGTGGATTATTTAATAGTAACTGAAACTGCCAGTAAACAATTTGTAAGCTTTTGTTGGTTAATATTACAATATTTTACGATATCAACGTTTTTTTGGCTAAGTATCGCTTGTTATGATTTGACCTTGGGTATAACAAATTTAGAATGGCTTAGGAATAAGAACGACGATATGAAAAAACTTATGATTTATAAACTTTGTGGCTGGGGCATTCCAATTTTACCGGTTTTGTTTTCTGCAGCTCTTGAGTTTCTTCCTGGATTGCCTGATGATTATTTTTTAAAGTCAAAATACTCTTATAATGAAGATGGTACAATACCATGGAGTGACAAATTCCATTATTACTTTATACCAATGTTAACTACGTTTTGCAACAACATGTTTTTTATTTATACAACTTACATAATAATTAAAATATCTTTGAGCGCTGAAATCGTAATTAACAATCAAACAAATGCGTTAAAGAAAAAATATTTATTATTTTTGAAGTTGTACCTGCTGATGGGATCACCTGCTTGGTTTTATGGTTTGATTTGCGTATTTTTTTTCAATATTCTTCTAGTTATATATGTAACTCGAATAATCGAGCCGATTTCATGTTTGATAATGCTGCTGAGTGATGGCAATGTGAGAAAATCTATTTTAGAAAATGTAATTCAATTGACTGAAATTAACTTCTTGCGTTTTATACAATGTAAATGATTTAATAAATGATAGTTGAGACTATACATAAAAATTAAAATTTTATTGTTATTAGAATTTGAAATGTTTATTGTTCTTGTAAAATTATTGTATAATTATTTCAATTTGCATGTAATCGCAATGGAAATTAGAAATGAATTTAAATGATTATTAAATTGATTCCTGAAAAGGTGACTAAGAAATAGTATGTTTATTGCACCAATTTTTTTTCTTGTAAAATTGATGATTTAATTAAAAAGTGAGTTTTTCTTTTGTATCGAGGAAAATCCACACATTGCACATAAATCTAGTATTTTATAAACTACAACCAATATACTGCCGTCTTAAGCAAAAACCTCCATGATTAGAAACTTTATAGAAATTAAAACATTATATCAATATATTCTATTTGGTGTAAATTTAAGAGAAGACTAAGTTTCTTAACTCTTTAACACACGTATGGGTCCAGTAGACCCTGTGCATTTTCTTCGAATATGAATATCTCTTTAAAGCGGATACTAAATGATGCTATTACTGCATGAAAAAAGACTTTAAAGGTTCCAAACAACGCCCAATAGCAAGCGACTAGTTCGCTTGAAGCCTTTGAGCGGGAGGGCAAGTCAAAAGTGGCATAGGGTTCCATAGACCCGGTACGTGTGGCAACGTAATATTCAACTTTTTTTACATCGTTCACGGTAATTTAAAAAATCGTTATTTCTTTAAATTTCTACAATTTAGTTTGTTCATTTTTATATTTACATTTGTATAGTGTCATTCTTACACAACAGTTAGAAGAACGAAACGGTGGCCAATGCGTATTTTTTATGGCATGTTTGATCAAGCAAAAGTCAACAGTCAAATATTGTACAATTTTTCGAAAAACAATGAACTGCTGAATTCAGCTTCATTTATAAAAAGTCTTGTTTTAGATCTTGTCAGGCCTTATTTGCAAGCGCGATTGACAATTGTCAATTTACGAAGAAAAATACGAGATGTTATCGAAAGTTTGTTGAACCTGGAAGATATTCCCGACGTAATGGGTCCAAGAGACATTTTGCCTGACAATACTAAGTATAAAAAATGCAGGTGCGCCTTTTGTCCTTATTTTCTTGATAGAGAAACGAAACATTGTTGTACACTGTAAACGGTTTGTTGAACATTCAACACGACTTTAAACAACATGTTGTGTAATTTGCAGGTTTTGTCTGAATTTTAAAGTTTTCATTGTATACTGAGAGAATTATGATTTTAAAAATTACGATCAGTACTAGTAAACTAAATGCATAAAGCACTTATTACATTATATTTAATCATTATTTAAAAGAACTATAGCGGTGCTAGAAGTTTTTCAAATAACGTTTGAACTTTTTTAAACAATATTTAAAAAAGTTCTATCACTGCCAGTTTTGTTTATATGGTGATTGAATATAATCTAATAAGTGCTTCATGCATTCAGTTTACTAGCACTGATCATCATAATTCTCTTAGTGCAATGAGGGAATTCAGCATATTTCAGTGACAACCGGTTTACCTAGAGCAAATGGTCAGGTTGAAAGAATCTATAAATTCAACTTTTCAGAAAAGTATAGGTCAAACACCTTTTGAGCTTTTCACAGGAGTTAAAATGCGAAACAATTCTGATTTACACATTATGTAATGATTGAAGCAGAAATGATCGACATTTTCAAGAAGGAACGAAACGAAATAAGAGAAAACACTAAGTTACACATTTAAAAAATCCAAAAGGAGAATCGAGCTAGCTTCAATAAGAATCGCAAAGAGGCTTTGACGTACCAGTTAGAAGTTCTCATTGCCATAAAAAGGACTCAATTCTGGCCAGAAATGAAACTGAGAATCAAATTTGTATGTCCTTACAAAGCGACCAAGGTCAAGACGAATAATGTATATAACGTCGTTCGAGAAAGTATTCACGAAGGCCTGAAAAATACCTCAATGTGCGCCGAATACATGAAGCCATGGCCGGAAGTTAACCCATCATCCGGGTTAGATGTTGAAGTTCAGGATGGCCGAATGTGGGAAGATGGGCAGGACTTTTTAGGTTTCACCCGAGAGGAGGCAGAGGGCACTAGTAAAATCTCTATATAAAGTATAAAAGAAGCTTCGAGAATTCAGTTTGTTGAGAAAAACCGGAGTGTTAGTTATGTTATATAAATATAAACTTTCATTATTTTGTATTTTTCAAGATTGTTTAAATAAATTCTTATTTAGTTCAATCAACGAGTAAACATCAATACCCAAATTCCTACAATGATATGAAATATACGTCAAAGAAGTTTTAAATTTTAATAAATTCCAAATATACCGAGAAGTTGGTGCAGATCCGGTGTAAGAATATAAACCAACAGGATTGGTTCGAGGTCGATAGGCTGACACGACACTCGCAGATCGAGGTAGAGCCGGCGAAGGTGGCGCAGAAGGCAACATACGTGGTGTTTGTGGCGGTGTTCTGCCGGTACTTAAATTACCTGTGCTACTCGACGACGACTTCCTTCTTAAATTTCTAAAAAAGATAGGAAACAATTTTGTTTGTAAAAGAAATAAAATATTGTAGTTTTTTTTTTAATTAAATGTGTTTTACCTTTTAGATGGTTGTCGACACAATCCAGAAGGACATGGTCGTCCCATTGCACACTTTCCTTCACAAACTTCTCGGGCTTGTTCCAACGTCTCATAATCTCTTAGAGTTATGCAGCACATTTGAGCATCAGCCTCAGCCAGAGCCAAACTTGGAAATCGTTCTTTCAATCTTCTTCTCTCCTATTTTAACATATTTTTTAATAATTATTGATATTGAAACAAGCTGAAGATTAAACTTGAACTTGAAGATTAAAAAGATGTGAATACAAAGTTTTCACATGATACATATTCCACACAAAATTCTATGCAGAATTTAAAATGTTCGATGTTTTAAAACATTATACTAATGTGTACATTATAACATTGCGTGTTCAAACTTATATTTTTATTGTCTCCATTTATGGATGTGGTTTACGAAATTACTATAATTATTGGCAACTTAATTATTACCTCTTGAAGTCTACTCAATTCAAAATCCTCTAACTGTTGTTGAAAGCCTATGTTGGGGTTTGCTACTGAACGTCCAACTCTTACTACTTTTAACGCATCCTTCCACGATAAATTTGTAGTGCTCATGATATATGCCACTGCCACTGTGACACTGCGTGACATTCCGGCCAGGCTAAAACATTTCTTGTTATTATTATTAACATTTAAAATAAATAAGTTATGTTAAATTTAGAAAAAATACTTGTGAATATATATAAATGTTTAATATATAAATTTCTGGTTTACTTATAAAAGTATGTCAAATTTTTTTTTTATAATATTTGATGATCTTTCAGAGTTGCTCTTTTTACTATTAATAAAACTTTTTTACTTCGATTTAAATAAAGCACGAACACATAATTTATTTATTTTAATAAACATAAGCGACTGCATTTCTCGTACTTTTTTTTATTTCAATCGAATCATTAAATTTCAACGAAGGACATAAAACTTAAGTTACACTATGTATACTCTCTCGAAATGCTTGTACATATAATATATAAAAGAAGGGTCATTTAACCCGCCATTTCTTGTATCCTGGACGATTGGGTTAAATCGATTTTCAATATAATGTACATAATTTCGATATTGATTGTAAAATTAAGTTCTACTGTCTTTTTTATTTGATAAAGTTATTCTTTTATAAAATTATTTGGGAAAAGAAATTTTTTATCATCAATTACCAATGAATTAAAACGTTTCCACCACGTAGACGAGCTGCATGAATGAAATCATTGCATAAAGGAAAATATTGTGATAAATTTTGATCTGGCGTGTCTGCAGCTAAAATGCACAAATAGTGCTTGTCCTGAAAAATTAAATAAAAGGCAAATTAATTTTTGTTTCAATTTAAATTTTATTTTTAAAAACATATTTTATACCGAATGTAATTGTCGTGCTGCATCATGAATCGCCAAAATATGCGTTATTTCATAACGCTCTAATTGTGTTGAATCCTTACTGTCACGATAATTACCAACATATAGTCCTGGCAAAACCTTTTGAAACGCAAATGATACAAATTACAGTTATTAATAACAATAATAATCACGTTGGTACAAAAAAATAAAGCGCATTCTTACTTCATTATTATTTTAACGTTATATTTATAAAGTTTGCAGAGAAAAAGTTTAACACGCTTATATATATATATATATATATATATAATATATATATATATTGTACTTGATGGCTTAATGGAAATTTATTGATTCTATTTGATACTATTATTTATAGATATATATAGAAAGAAAAAGTAAGTCTCTTGCACAATGAAATGTTTTATATTAGAAATTTATCTTAAGCTGCAATGCATTTTCTACAGGGACCTGTTTGATTATTTTTTTCGTTTTGTTGAATTATAAATTGGAAAATAGAGAGACTTAACACTTTTTTTAAAAAAAATTAGACAAGTTTTTTTGTTTTAATATATTTACCTTGTTCATTCCATTTCCCATGATGATTTTTTGGTGAATACAATTTGAGATGCAATTTTTATTTTAGAAGACTATATATTTGATAGTCCAGCAGATAATTCTCGTTGGATGGTGGTGGAATTTTTTTTTTTAGAATAAAAGACTTCGGTTGTAATCTTTAATCTTCATCAGTGACTCTTGTAATAGTGGCAAGATTTCTTTGATAACTTTAACCTCTTGAGTTTGTTCGATACCAGGATGAGACTGTCATTTAAACGTCTCATCTTCAATTTGATATCTAATCACCCGTTGCTAATTCGTCGTGATATGCATCTTTTCGAAATACTCCTGTAGTTGTACTTTTTATAACAATTTCTGTAACAAATATTTTAGATTTGACAACTTTTTTTAAATTACAAAAAAATTCTTTCTATGTATTTATAATGTTTCAGCATATGTGGTCTGTAAGATTTGATTTTCAGGACATTTTAATTTACATTTGAACCACATATATGACATATGTACAAATATCACTTTTTGTCTTATGTTATTATAATATATTTTGTCCTAACTTATTATTACAAAATATGCCTTAAGTATCAGGAATAACTAAATACATATCACATTTTACGCTGTCACCTAAAAATTTTATTTGTATTTAAAAAATTCTCAATTTTGTTTATTCAAAAACTTTTTACTATTAAGAGCATAAATTTGTATAATTTTGCATTTATTCTTAAAGATGTATCCTTAAAATATTTCTTTTTGTTTCTAAAATTAAATGAGCTAGAAATAATTTTTTTGTGAAAGATATTTAATAAACGTGGTTCAGTTAATGATTCGTGTCTGCCCTATTTTCTGTTAAAAAAAGGTGTCCTTTAATTATGGAAATGTAATTAAGGGAATATGGAATTTAAGAGACTCGAAAAAGGCGCAACTTTCTTTCAATTATTTTATTTATTTTTTTTTTTCTTTGAAGCAAAGAATTTCAGTATCATAATATCCATTGTTACTTCTGCATAACGTGACCCGGAATACGTCAATGCCGTAATGATCATACTATCTTTATTACAGCCAAGAATTATAACGCGTTGGTGTCATTAGTGGTTCTCAGTGTAACTTTACTTTTGCAAACTGAAAAAGAAAATAATTCAACTTTGTAAAATAAAATTCAAGTTTCACTTCTATGTTAACTTTTGTTATTTTTTTTTAAATAAAATTAATTATAGAATTTTAAGTTAAATTAAAGAAAAACAAGAGAAAAATTAATTTGTGAGTTAAATTATAGTTTTAATTAACTGCTTTGATTTAATTAAAACTTTATTAAAATTAATACTTTAGTTATAAATTTCAATCTATTTGATTGAAGTTTGTATTAACTCCATGCTAATCGTATAAGAGCAATTGAGTCAGTGATTTTCAGGTAAATTACTTTCAGTCAATAAAATCTAGTCAATTAAATTAACGCTATACAAATGTTACACTAATAGTATCTTAACAATAGGTGAAAGACGTGAGAATTAAAACGGATTGAGTAGTATATAATTTAAATATTACTTCAGAACTGAAGTTCCAAATTTAATATTTACTTTAATATGATTTTTTTTACCTTCGAGATGTGGACATTTAAAATTAAAATATACGTCATTTTTATTAGCAATTTTTTGAAGACTTTAAAAAAAGTAATTAAAAAAATTAACTATTTTTATTTTAAAATTAGACTTTTAAATAATTGCTGGTAAAACTAACAAACATAAAATATTGTATTTATTTAATTTATTATATATTTTTTGATACATGCAATTTAGTTGAATATGTGTAGAATAAAAAAAAATTATATTTGGAACTAAGGCTAAAATTATTATTTATTTATTTATATAAAATAATATTTATTCAATAAAATGTTACTTTTCTCTTTACTTTTGAAAGTTCAAGTGTAGAATTTTACGGTTTAATTGGGTATGGTCCAATTTTTTCCCTTTATCATTAATGAAATTTGCTTTGAAAGGAACAATGTTAGGGTTTAGAATAGATGTCTAATAGTGCGCCTGAACTGTCTAATCGAACATGCAATAAAACTTTTGAGAAAGTTTCAAATTTTTTCAATCACATTTAACTGCATATCATTTTTTATTGCAGCTAATAATTTCGTCATTCTATTGGAAGAAAAGTGTTTAAAAATTATTTAAAAAACGCAAAAACTAATTTTTTGTTTGAAGTTGCGTTTTTGTTTTATAATTATTATGCTCTGTCATTGAAATGTAATTGTACTCATTAAATATTTCACAAGTGTGCTATTAAAAAGTTTAACAAACTTTGTTGTATTATTAAAATTACTTCATATTAATTTGGCACATCAAAATTTATATCTTTTTTCAATATTTTAATTGTTCTTGGGTAAAAAATTGTCATAACACTTGTTTACTAAATAATTTGATTTAATAAAATTTTTAATTTTGTCTAAAATCCATGAAAAAATAAAGATAACAAATGTATTGGTGATTTTAAAGTTTTGTATATTTTTTTATAACATTAAAAAACTAAATTTAACTAGTTTAATAATATTAGTTAACTAAAATACAACTATTTTATATTTGTGATTTTTAGTTACAAAAATAATTTTAGTTGTTAGTGCATTAATTATCTTTCAATTTACATAAAAAGTTTGAAACTAATAAGATAATTAATGATGATGAAATTATTCAACTCATTCAATAAGAATTTCGATGCAGAGGCAATCTTGGCTTATCATTATTCGATAAATTAACTTGTACAATTGGACACTTTTCCTTCAAATGATTTTCCGATAATTTGAATGTATCATTAGAACCTTTGTTAGGAGTTGATTGTAATACGATCCTGCGTATAAAGTTTGAAGTAATTTATGTTGTTTAAATTTATAAAGAACACGTAATTGCATTCACAATCTTTTGGTACAATAAAACTATTATAATTATTGTTAAAACAATAGAATTACAAAATTCCTTTTTTAAAGCAGAAATTAATTATTTATAACTATAATGAATATAATAAATATTAATAACATTATAAATATTGATATTATTTGCACGAAACTTCATCAAAATTCATACAAATTTTATGCATACACTGTCTGTTTTGCATGAAATCTAATAACCATATTCTTTTTTTTTAATTCATCAAATTTATCAAAAATAATTTTATTTTACTTCTGAATAGATAATAATCTTTAATTATTGATTTGTTTTTTCACTATATATACATATATATTTTTTTTTAAAGACTTGCTTATGTACAACTTTACCAACTTTTTTGAAATAAGATTTTAACTTTTTTAGATTATATTTGAAATTAGTTTTTAATGTTACCTAGAATTAGAATAAAAAACTTTTTCATTGAATATTTTATATCAATAACTTAATATGCATAAGAAAAAAATTTGAATTAAACTTTAATTCCTATGCAACTCAGAAATTAAAATTTAAATGGGGGAAAAAAGTTAAATTGGCACGAATAGTTAAAGAAAACTTATTTGATGTCACATTTCCAAAAATATAAATCTTATACATATGTTGTATTGCAACGTCTGTTTTATTATTTTGCTTGCAAAATGTTTCATTCATCTACTGAGATGCATTTCATGTTTTCTTGTTTTTCAACATTTTGTGAATCTTTCATGATACATGAATTAATTAGGTAACTGAATTAATTAATAAATTAATTTCTCATTAATATAATACAACATTTTATAATTAGATCTTGAAGTTTAACTCACTTCGATATTTTCAATTTAGTTTTTTTTCAGTTATAAATAGTTGTTCCACAAAAGACTTTTATAAGCTTAATTTTCTATCAATTAATGTATACAAATAAAAAGGTTTAAAATAATACATCTTGCTTTATATTATGTCAATTATTAATAAAAAATAAACTATTGTGTCACAGGTTTATATTTACAACTAAAAAGGTTAATCAATACCTCGGGTTTTTAAAAATACGTCTCACTCTGGGAACAATAATAACAAGATTTTACAAACACTGAGCGTGTGCCAAATTATTATTCAAAATTTCATTGTTCATTATTTAACTATCTTGTATTTACTTCAATATACTATTGATAGTATAAACAAAAAATGTAAAAATACTACTCATTAAAGTTCCAAACAAAAAAAACAAAAAAAAAATCAGATTACATTTTACATAACTAAATTAAATTTTACCAAAGAAAAAAGCTGCTTAAGCTAATGTGTTAGAAATCCGTAAGCCGTCTTTATCTATACTGTAATTATATCTGAAACAGACTTTAAAATATTTCTATTATTATAAATTGCATATATTTATAATAATCGCTTTATATATAGTAAAAAAATGTGACACACAGCTTATTATAAAACATTATAAATGAAAAGTCATTCAGTGCATTAATTATCTATCACGTTTCGTTGCATCCCTTCTCAGTATATAGAATATAATATAAAACGTGAAAGTGCATTATCAGCACTCAAGGAACACATATTTATCGCTTCTTCTTCACGTGGCATTTTTCATTCAGCGAGCAAAAATTATCGATTCGCGTTACAATTGATTCACGTGACTCATTTTCATTCGTCCCCATGCAATGCATCACCACGCATTGTCTCGCGTGACGTTTCTACATATCAATGCACCACATCATTTTCTTTCGGGGCCATTTTCAAATATTAAAAAAAAAAATTAATTTAAACCACGCCTTTTTAAATCCTAAAATTTGATCATTAAAAAAGAATTTTTAAAATAAAAATCTTTTTTTCAATGAAAATAAAAAAACTTTCTTTAAATTTGTTATGAAATTAAATTTACTTAGAAAACTGAGCTATTATAATATTTTATATTTTTATAGTTATATTTATAGTTATATATGGACTCATCCTTCGTACCCCCATAAGAGCTACGACGGTTGTTGAGACTTCTTCTTCTTGCGTTTTTTTTCACACTGACGAACGTTAAACAAAACAAAAACCGACATCCAAAGTTACTTTCATAAGAATTTACGTCAACCGAGCCATCGTGTGAAATAATATTTGTCGATAAATAATAATTATTGCAAACTATATTGGCACGGTTTAACTTGTTGGGACAGTCGGTGTCAAGGGATCTCCGGCATGTCGGAAATTATGCATTACACGACGAGTTAGACACGTCCGAAGGACGGTTGTCGCGTGTAAGAAGGGCGCGCCGAGCAGTACTGTCCCTTGCTTTGGTTCGAGGATCCCGATGCTGCACGTGTGTAAGTACGTGTTGGTGCCAAGTATTGCATACTCCAATGGCATTGGCGAAAAATTATTTAGAACAAAGCGCAGGCGCCGCTCGATAACATGTTCCCGACGTTGATATTAGACATGCCCACACCGCCGCACCATTTGCAGCTCTACCATGAGCTGTCAGCTTATAATCTTAAATTAACTTACTCCAAAATATAAAATCTTCGAAATGCACCTGAAAATTCAGGGCAGTTTCAATCCTAACTTAAAAACGAAAAGAAATGTAAAAACTTAAAGTAACTTAAAGTCTAGAAAAAGAACTTAGAAACTATTGAGTTTTAGGTATTCTTAAAATTATTTTGAACCCATAAGAGTAATCTGGTACAAAACCATTTAAGATTTTATTAAATTAAAAGATATCTGCAAATAAAAAAATCCTATTACCAAAAGTAAATATCATCTTGATGTAGTTATTAATAATAATTAAAATTTGTTAATACAGTTCTGATGGAATAGAAAAGCAGTTACTTGAGATTTTACCTTCGGTTAAGTTCCCCTGCGAATTGTATTTATAATGTTTATAACGTCGAGAGCACTGGTCCCTGTATGGCTCAGTGACATTCAAAGTCTTTTGGGATGCTAGATTGGATTAGGAAGTTGAAACTAAAATTGCCACGTTCACGTACGTCAATGGGTCTTGCTAAAAGAAAAGTGATTTTCATGTTGAATAATAAATGGACACTCGAGAGAGTAGTTTTGCTTAATGGATATACTTCTGAATGAAGAATCATCGAAGGCAGTACATATATATTAGGATGAAAAATTGCTTTTTAAACTTTTAAACTACGTTTTACGAGAGCTCATGCATTTGCTAAATGAAAATATATATATATATATATATATATATAGTAGATGTAAATAATATATATATATATATATGTGTGTGTGTTTTCATTAAAAAAGTTTTCCTGACTAGCTCAGTTAATAAAACATAAGACTCTTTTGTATTGAAAAACAAAAATTTATTCTTCTTTATCCATCTTGCTGGTCTTTGATTTTTCTTTTGTGGGCGCACAACAGACGAGTAACAAGCCAAAAAGTACTAATGATGTGCCACACCACCAAGTTAAAGAAGTCGACTCTCCAAAAACCAAGTACCCAGTCAATGCCTGAAAAACAATTTGCCAATTTTATTATGTATATATAAAACTTGACTCAATGTTAGTATGTGATTTTATTATTGTATTTTTGGGTATAAAGATTGATTTCCAGTAATTGTTTTTTTTCTATTTACCGAACAAAAGTAATTAGTCGCTGCACTTGCAATCGTAGAGGGTAACGAGGATGCACTACTTTCGAGGGCTTTTACAAAACACGTACAACCAGCTGTGTTAGCGAAGACCATAATTCCTAGTAGTAACAGTTTTAATATCAGTTCAATCTGGAACAAAATGTTTGAAATTATTCTTGATATACTGAAAAAGATTTATTTTAAAAAATCTATAAACTGTGAGATTTTCATTTCTTTTTTTTAAAATACTAAAGTTTTAATGCAAATTGTATGCAAATCAGAGAAATGTGTTAAATTTGCTGCTGCATATTTACCAATGTCTCTGTACCAACTGTGCCGGCAAGTTTTCCGAATAAACTGCCGGACGTCGCCAGAACTCCAGCTGACACTGCTAAATACATTTTGAATACACGTTTTTTCAAATTTACAAATCGTTCTTATTTGTTTTATTCAGGTCTACTTTGTATATATATATAAAAGCAGAATTCCGTGGTTACTCATGTGAATCGCATTTCCGTTTATTTTAGCGGTACTTGTTACCTGTTAGAACGAGAATATATTTATGTTATTATATATAGTTCACTTCGAAAAACTGTTAAGATTAAATAAAAACAAATTTTTCTACTAAAATTCATTTTTTTTAAAACTTTTTAATTAAATCATATTATCTAACCTTCAAATATTTTTAAAACTTCAATATAATTTCAAAAACTTGGAATAAAACTTGTGAAAGTTTAATTATTTATTAATGTATTTTTAATTTTAACAGTAAGTTATTATTTTATTTATACAACTTTTTATTTATAAAAGTTACAATGTTTTTTAATATATTTTTGAATACATAAAAACTAATCATAATATAATATATTGAAATTAAATTTACCAAAATGAATTAATTTTTAATGTAAAACTGATTCACAATAATAAAAATATTAATTTTTGATTTATTGCTATGTATAATGTTAGCAGAAACTGAGTCACGTCTTACCTGGATCACGTTTTAACTTGAATAAACATATATCTTTCCAAGTTATTTTTAGTACATACATATATTACTTGAAAATGTATTAGCAACTTTGTTTACAATTTAAGAAAAAAATTTAGACTAATATAGAGTACGTCTTGAACAAATTCTGTTTTTAATAATAACACATTTTTCACAATAAGAAAATCCAGTACTTTTACATTCAAACAAAAATAAGGATTAACAAAAACATTATCTAAAATTGTAAATAAAAATATTTCTAATTATTAATCAGTCTAAAGATTATAAAATATTGGTGCAGTTATTTTGACTAATATAGTGAAATCATTCAAAGCGGTTAATTTCAATTTACTGAAATAAATTATTCTCAACGTTTTTTTTCTTCTAAAAGTAAAAAAGTAAAAAATGTCTGTAATAATTATTAAATTTATGATTTTAACATTTTATTTATTTACTTTTTTTTAAAATCTTTTCAGTTGGTAATAGTAGTTAACATAAACTTTTTGTAAAAATAATAATAATTAATGCATAAAGTGAGAGCTGAAATCGGATTTCGTGTGAACTTGCGAACTGGTTGATAAAAATGCGGTGCGGTGAAGGGTGGCGCTCTCGGCTCTTGGCTGCTGATTTGTGTTTAAAAATGGCGGCCGACAGGTAGATGCGTGCGTTTTGTACGCTGGCTGA
>JABFPM010003194.1:0-14840 GCA_022817325.1 Idris sp. 1 HC-2018
TATATTGACAAATAATGAATGTTGCGGTCATTAACATAGTTCAGACTAAATTCGACTGGTTCTTGAATTGATCGGAATCCTCTCTCTTTACCATAATAATTGAAAATAAAAATTTAAATTTAGATGGGTACACAGTTTCACCATGGAAATCTTAGTTTCCTTAAACTATGAAAGTGGAAGGAAAGCTAATATATCGTAAGTGAATAGATGTACAGCTTAAGCGATGTGCAGAGATCCGTCCTACTTTCGTACCGTTAGTAAACATAAAACAGTGCGAAAACTTACATTTCTGTTTTGTGTTATTACAAATGAAATATGAAACAGAAGTATGATATGATAAACTAGTTGTCAATTTTATGCGGTGAGATCATAAATAAACATGTTTTGCCTTATTTATCGCCAGGACCTTACCGCAGATATCAATACTGTTTTCTGAAAAATAAAAGAGTCTTCACACCTGCTCTTTAGAAATATTTTTAAAAAATCCAAGAAAATCATTTCAAATAGAGTTTTATTGAAATTGAAAAAGAAATTGCTTTTTCAAATATGGAAAGACTATTTTGATGAAGCTAGATGCATATATAAGATAATAAGTATGCAAATCTTGAAATTAACAAAGGTCAAAAAAGACGAACTTTAGCTTATTTTGCATATTCACATGCCAATTAGCTTTGTCCAAATGAAATTATTTTCTAACCGAAAATATATTCATACCCTTTTTTTTGTAATTAATTTTTTTTTATCGAAATTTCACTTTTACTAAAATGAAAATCATCCACATCGAAAGGATAAATGAGAATTTATTTTTCGTTTTCTTTTAGCAAGTAATAAAAAGTCAATTTTAAATTTCTCAGAATAAACAATGAACTTAACTGCAATTATGGCGAGCATTATCTATGTATATTATTAGACGTTAACTCCTGACCTAAAGTTTTTAAAGCATATGCGTGTTCATAACATCTCCAATGCTCTATCATTGCTCGATAGTAATTTCGCGCCACTAGCTAATTAAAAGCTTTACTCGTCTTCTACTTTGGGCTGTTCTTATTCAGATCGTTGAATGTTAGTATCGTTCAAGTTCAAATTCAATTCGCACACGGCTCCCGTGTTTTAATGAACGTGATTTCGCTTTTTTCAACGAGAAACCTGGTATTTATGCTAACGCAAATGAAAAGCGAAATACGTGCAAAAGAGTGAAAAAATAGTGTAGATGTATTTACATAATTTTTGAAGAAAAGAGATAAGATCTTTATAACCGATTTTTTAGCAAGTGAAAAAATAAATTATAAATAAATTTATTTAAAGTTTTATTAAATTTAATTTAACAATTATAAATAAAAATAATTAAAGACCACGCGAATTATATTGGACAAATGAAACGAGCTTTAAAAACCAGAGTCAACGAACATAAAAACAACATTAGAACAATAACAGATCCTAGCAAACACTTGCATGGTAATTACATTACTCTCTAAACCTCACTCAGTGAAATGCAGCTAATTTTTATTAATCCAGCAGTAAAGTGAAAAAAAATGCTGACCAATCGACGATTTTGATTGATCAATTAATCAGCATTCTTTTCACATCGCTGCTAGATCAGTGAAAATTAGCCGAATTTCACTAAGTGAGGTTTAGAGAGTACACGGAATTGAAAAAGGTCACGATATGAAATGGGATGGTTTAAAATTCTTGGGTGTAGAGTGTAACTATTTAAAAAATGTATTTCAGAAATTTTACACATTAGGTCTAATAACAATATTTTTAACATTTAAAGAGACACTGATAAACTTGGTAATATATATAACACTGTGTGGAATATTAATCGCAATTGTTACTTTAATAGTTCTAATTAATTTTGATAGAGTGTGTATAGTGTTTTCTCACAAAATAAATCACATTAGACATTTATAATAATTTTAACTTATTGTACTTATTTGCATAGACAAAAAAAATGTTTAAATGACTTTAATTATTTCTCTAAGTAATTGTCAAAACTTATATTGTACACCTATATATCTTTTGAACAAATAGATATTGATGACATCTTCAAATTAATAATTTTGTCAGCACATTTGTGTGAGGTAAAAAATGTGGTTAATTATAAAGGTATTTTTCTTGAGAAATGTAGAGTGCTTAAATAAGTAAATTTTTGAGGAACATTTTAGTTCGCATTTTTTAAATTGTTTTAGTCATATAATTTAAATTTATATTTGGTGGTATTATGACACAATTTTTTATATGAATTTATTTGAATGTCGTTTTATTCTTAAGATTTTTTTAAATATTATTATAATTTTTAAATTTAATTCTTTTAGATACAAATTTACGCAATTAAGTATACAGTTGACTTTAATCTAACATAATAAATATAAAATTGTACAGGTATATGAAATATACGAAATATCTTTTATTATAGCATAAAAGTAGATATCAAAATAGTCGTATTTAATATGAAAAATAAATTGTCTCATAAAAGCTAAAAACGCTCCAATACGTATTATGTCTTTAATTTAGAATTATTATTTGTATTTTATAAATTTATTTAAATTTTGATTATATAAAATAGAAAACTTAATAACTAATGGTTTATAACTAAATAATTCAACTGAATAGTATCGTATGTAATACAAACGATAAAATCTATATAACGTTTTTCATCTTGTATAATTTTATAGTATCTAATATTACAAGTTATTTCTTAATATATTTATGCATGTTCGAAATTTATAAAGTTATATTTTAAAATTATATAGGCATGATTGACTTTTCTTCAACAAATATTATAATGTACTACAAGTATTATATGGGCATATATCACTTACTTAATATTTACAACTTAGATTTGTCCATGACATAAAATCTGTTAAAAATAATTTTTTATTAACTATTAATACGTCTCATCACTTATATTATCATTTACAACTGAGGTGCACGCGTAAAAAATCGAATAAGTCATATTTCTACGTTAAATTATCATTTAATTATTTTATTTGAAGTCAAGTGCGAAAAATTTATTGTTAGATAATATTAAACTATCCTTTTATTATTGCTATTAATCTTGTATAAACATTTTAATAGTTGAATCAATTTTTAGTATTCTTTTACGTTTTATAAATTAATTTTTTTTAAATCATATGTTTATATTTTTATAAAAAAAAAAAAATAAAAATCAATAAATTAAAAGAATCTTTTGCCAATGAATAACTTAATTAAATATTTTTTATTTTCTTCATTCATTTTATATCTAAATAATAATATTTGATTAAAAATTTGTACTAAAAATATTTTAAAACATATTTTAATATGTATTTTCATATTTAAAATAAAAAAAAATGTCTTTTACAAGCTATTTTTGTAAAAAAAACGAATTTTTGAGACAATAAAATAAAGGCAGCGTTACGTAACCGGCCATTTTTGTGTGTTTTTTTATAAGCATTAATTAAGAAATTAAGTTTTAAACTAAATAAATAAAGGCAGATTCATTGGTTTTTTAAAACTCCAAATAAGTTTACGTAGCGTGGAGACCTTACGTAGATATTTTTATGACGTATGAAAGTGAATATTCTTTTTTTTAATGAATATTTTTTATTTAAAAATCTTAAATAGTTCAAAATTAACTATTTGTAAAAACAATTACTTCTAATCAATTAACAGAAAAAACCTGTAAAATTTATTAAATAGTTTTATTGGAAAAATATTTTAACAAAATAATAATAATTCAATTTTGAAACAAGAAACAAAAGAATTTTCACTTTCATACGTCATAAAAATATCTACGTAAGGTCTCCACGCTACGTAAACTTACTTAAGGTGATATATCAGTCGATTGAAATCCATTGATTGCGAGAGAGACAGAGCTATTGGAGTTTTTATAAGAGTGAGAAAGATAGCATGAAACGATTGACATATCACCTTAACAGTTTTGAAAAACCACTGAATCTGCTTTTACAAGGTGCACATATAAATTTAACAAGGTTTACTTACAATTCGCAAAATTATTCAGTGTTTTTAATACCTAGAATAACCTGCACGGACTGACATAAGCAGATATTACTTGAAATTATGCATTGTTGAATATATATATAATTGCATTTAAAATAAATTGTGTTCTATTTTACATTAAACAAATTTTCATGTCGACACTTACTAGTATCATTTTATAACTTTAAATACAATTATTATTTGATTTCTTTTCGCAGTAATGAAAATCGCAAAATCTGAGAGACACACATTTTTCTGATAAAATATGTATCGTTTGGATATCTATATATCATCTTACATTATATATTTTGAAAGTTCGAGTTTTAACGAATCATTTTCATTAAATGCATTCAATTCAATCATTCCTATATAATTAATTATCAGAGTACAAAATCAAAAAAGTAGACAGGGACAAGCTAGGTAACGCTCCTTTTACATGTTTTCAGCTACATAACTTATTATGCAGATAATTTTTATTTCAACGAAAACTGAGACCAAGTCAATTTAAATATAAATAAATCATTTTCAATATAAAAACTAATAAATTGAACTTCAATTATAGTAAATACATAGAGATTTACTATAATTTTTAGGACAACAAAGTTAAGAGTCTGTAACACATGCTCATATGCGAAAAATATTTAAATGTTAAAATACCATAGTTTATATAAAATGTATGCATTTATTCGTGTCCAAGCTTGTCATCAAGTTGCAAGTTGAATAAAACAATTTTTCATGTTATTTGCAAGCTGTCTTTTTATACCAGCTGCAGTTTTTGAATGTTAGTTTCTAATTTGTAATTGAACTATTTAAAACAATTACTAGTTTAGTTATTTTATTTTTTAGACATTCTTTCAAACATGATGTTTATATAAATTTGTTTCGCGAATTATTATTTTATTTAATTCTTGCCAAAATCTTCATTAAGTTTCAATAAAAAAATCAGTTTATTGAAAATTACTTTTCTAATCACTTGATAAATCGCATTTTCTTTTGTATAGTGAAAGGAACTTTTCACTTTTAGCAACTAACTACTTTGTTGATGGAATGCTATTTACAATGTGCAACGACCGAAAAATATATTATCTTTTTTTTAATAATATAGTTATAACAATCAATTATGTATTGAAAGTTATTTATATATATAATGAATATAAATATTATAATAATTATAAATTTGTTACACCTACTTTAATTCAAAAACTATAAAAATATACACTGCCCGGCAAAAGCTTGCTTGGAGGTCATTGGTAAACATAACTGAATATCTTTTGCAAATATCATTGAAATTATATGAAAATTTAACAGCTTATAGTTGAAATGCCTATCTTTCGGAAAAGCATAAGGAAATACAAAACTTTTGTACCCCCGCCCTCCTACCCCTCGTCGAAAAAAGCCTTTTTCTAAATAATAGGTCACGTTCATTTCCACCGCAAATTGGAGTAACGATTAATACGTAAAAACGAAATAAATGTTCATGAGATATGGCTCTTTATCTTTCATTTAAAAAAATTACATCTAAATATCTCAATTTTTGAAAAGGTTTGGCATTTTGGAAATTTTTTGTTTTGAACTGTATACAAGCCAAATGATGCGATGTAACCACAGACCTTAAATCCATTTTTTTAATTATAAATTTTTAACCATATATATTGTTTAACAAAATGACATATTATTAAGTAAGTTAATTGTTATTTCAATAATCTATGATTATAATTATAAATAAGTAATTGTTTAAATTAATTTAAATAATTATTAATAATAATTAAGAAATGGATTTAAGGTCTGTGACTACATCGCATTATTTGACTTGTATACAGCTGAAAACGAAAATTTTTCAAAATGCCATATCTTTTTTAAAAATTGAAATATATAGATGTAATTTTTTTAAATGAAAGATAAAGAGCCATATCTCATGAAAATGTATGTCGTTTTTACATATCAATCGTTACTCCACTTTGCGGTGGAAATGAACATGACCTATTATTTTGAAAAGTAGGCTTTTTTCGACGAGGAGTGGGAGGGCGGGGGTTCAAAAATTTTGTATCTGCTTATGATTTTCTGAAAGATAAGCATTTCAACTATAAGCTGTTGAATTTTCATGTAATTTCAATGATATTTGCAAAAGATATTCACAGTTATGTTCTCCAGTGATCTCCAAGCAAGTGGCCGAAAACTTTTGCCGGGCAATGTACACTATAAAATCAACAGATTAAATTAACTTCCATATCGATGAAAAATATTTCGCAAACACTGGGAAGTATTTTCAGAGAATTCAGCAATAATTTATTCGTGTGTAATTAATTAAATGTTTACGATTCTTTTCACTTATGTTCTTGTTTCAATTTTTTTGACAATTTATAACTGTTATTAAAGTTTCAATCACGAGGGCGTAAATTAAATTTACATAATAACCCACGAATTTTATTACATATCAATCGCATTTGTATGTACCAAGAAACATATCTTTTATGTTCAAATGTCGCAATAAATACTTCATAATGTACATAATTATTGAATTTAATTTTTTATAAATGCTCGATCAAGTGGGTTTACAGTATGTTTTGTAGCTGTCGAGCATAATAAACACACAAGCAATAAAATGATCAATAGTGAGTACACAAGCAGATGTTTCTTATTTAGGTATTTGAATTAAATGCGAATGCTATCTAGCGAGGTTCAAGGCGTTATATCTGAGTGGTATCTACGTGCACATGCAAATGCACCCAATACCGATGTAACACATATGTAACGCTCGCGAAACTAACCGCTAAGTTGCATGGGTGTGATTCAACACTGCATTTAACGAATCGTCCATGTAACCCGTATTTGTACGCGGAAACAAATTGTGATCTCTGTTACGTGTATAGAAGAGAATATTGTCGATTCGGTGCACAGACGATAACGGGTTTTTTTGTTTAATCTTCATATTGTACACGTGATGGAACGCATGAATAAGTGCATGTAAAAAAGATTGAACATCTGGTTATCACAGCAATTTTTTAAGAAGTATAAAAAAGACATTTTGACACCATTACTTTTTTACGAAGAAGTTATCATGGTGAAATTAAAAAAATATTAAAAATGGCATTTGGAAAGTTGATTTTTTTATTTGTGGTATTACGTCATTTATGTGAATTGTAAATAGAAAAGACCAAACCCTCAATTAGCTTGTACACAGAACAATTTAAGTCGTTTAGAAGTTTTGCTTTGGAGCAACAAAACAGCAATACAAATTAGAGAAAAACTATTCATTTTTCTTTGATAGTTAAAAAATGCAAATCGTATTTTTTGTAAGACAGACAATTTCTCCCATGTAAGCGAACATTTGCAACTGCTAAAAATACCTAAATTATTCATCTTGCGGTCAATTGAGAAATGGAAAGTCCAGTTGTCATTGCGGGTAAAGAATAAAAATGATGCTATTTCTAAGGAGATATAACTATGTATACATCAACAATTCGGAACGTTAATCTTTGATACCTTATGCATTTTGATTTGTAAAAGACCTCCTGCAAAGAACAAGGAGCAAGTGTTTTTAGAAAAGCGTTTTACGTTGGTAGCATTATTGATTGCAAATCTGCCACTTGCTGTATATAACTTTGTGTAAATACATACTTTACAATTCATAAACATCGGGTCATTTTAGTTTTGACCAGACAAGAATAAAAGAAAGTCATTGAAAGTAATATTTTCGAACAATGTATTTTTCGTATTTGTCTCATTTCCGTATAGAAAGTCTCTTTTATTGTATTGCCATAGATATTTTAGAGAGAAAAGCGTAAGAGGAATGTTATGATGCAAATTTGAGCACAAATTACCTTGCGCAAACTAAACAAATGTTTTGCGAGAAAGATTCTAGATAATTCGCAGTGGCATAAAATGCAATTTGTTAGATATTTTGAGTTAAGACTGTGTTCACTTTCTATAGAAAATGCAAAACCATGATATATTAGTGGAGTTAAGAAATCACGACAAATTATGTAAAAACGGTGACCAACAAAATTTATGTATTTTTGTTAAGACAGTTTCCTTATTAAAACTAGTGGATTCTAATAAATTTTAAGTTATTATGTTCTTTTATTAATTTTAAACTGTTTTTCAGCTTTTTATTAACAGCGTCTTGAATTATACTAGAATTTAAATCTCACAAATAGTGCAAAGATTACTTCAAAGACTTACTTACTTGTAACATAAAACAAACGGAAGGATCAATTGACTCACTTCAAATTATACAATTAAAACTTTCCATTTTAAATTAAAAATATAATTGTGTAAATTGCAAAATTCTCTAAAATTCAATAAGGTTGTTTCAATTTCAAGATGAGGAAAAATTAAAAAGTTATCAATTAAATATTAATACTTTGAAAATAAAAGTATAACGAGTCATTTGTTACTATTATTTTATTTTATTTTTTCTCAATGAGTCAAATAAATAATTTATGTTATTTATAACGTTATTAGTAACAAATGAAAAAATTTAAACATAGATAACTATGTAAAGGTTTAAATATAATAAAATAACTAAAAATTAAATAAAATATATTTGAAAATTGAGTTTCACGGTTTATGTACTTCTCGTTAGCAAAACTATGGAAAATATTTACTCGAAAAAATTATTTGAACTTTAAAAATTAATAATAATATTATGTGTACAATATCTACTCTCTCGTTGAAAGACTAGCTTTGTCCGCAAGTGCATTGATTACAAATATGGTGCGTTTCAGTAAGAAAATTCTAAGCTGTAACTCTCGATGAGATATCCACAAATCGTGAAACTCATTTTTTAAATATATTTGATTTAATTTGTTTAATTTTTATTTATTTTATTACATTTAAATTTTTACATAGTTACCTATATTTAAGTTTTTTTCACTTTTTATTAATAACGTTATAAATAACATAAACTAATGTATGACAAAAACATTTGTCATCGCATTTTTTACAATAGTTTCGATACTATATAAGAACGACAAAGTTGGAAGATTTCTTTACTTGAAAATTGATAAGCGATAATGTAAGTACTTGTGAGGTATCTTGATCATGCTATCAACTCACAAGGTAAATCTTGCAGAAATCGGAAATCAAGAATTACAGTTTAGAATTTTCTTACTGAAGCGTCAAAGGAGGTAACTGCGTAACCTTTCTGAAGAGTCCTAAAGCGGTTACCAGATAATATACCGAGACGAAACGCACCATATTTGTAAGATTTTTGAATTTTGATCTTATGATTAAATTCGAAAGTATCAATTTTAAACTATTATTATAAATATAGGTGGTTGTAATAAATGTTGATAAAGTCTCAAATTTTAAAACAAATAAATAATTGCTAAAAATGAATCTGTCAGCAGAGTAAATACTAAGATTCTATTTCTATTTTTAATAATGTATAAACTTGTAAAATATATGTACAACAATTCTTATTTCTGAATTCACATATTTGTATGCCAAGGCTTCCCTGAACATTTTACGAGAACTTTTAAAGTTATATTAGTAAGCTTTTTGTCATGTAAGCTCTGGGTCATTTCGACTTCTTCCGCTTTTCATTTACTTGTTTGAAACAGTTTATTTTAAAAATTTTTTTTGTGCAGACTTTAAAATTTCATAAACAAAAATTATTCAAATTGTCGACGAATTTAAATTTAATTTTAAATGTAATGTGAATTCACCTGAAAAAATCTGAAAGACGTTCTTCAAATCAATAATTTATTTTTAAAATATTTGAGAAAAATGTTTCATTATAATTCAGAAAATCTCCGAAAATTCTAAATATTTCTTTGAAAGAAATTTAAAAGGCATAGAAAATGTAACAGAAAATGATGTAAATCATATTAAAAAATTTCTGTAGTCATAAATCATTCGAACATTTTTTCAAGTTATTTAAAACCTTGATCGGATTTTCGCTACTACCATCAACTTTATCTCTCCTGCTACCAGTGACTACTGTGCTACTGCTGATAAACCAATGAATAAAATGTAGATTTACAGTTTTTTTAAATTGAATGAATTTTTAGTGAACAAAGTTGTATAAAATATAAAAAAGTTTCTTTTATTAACTCCATATAATTAACCACCCTCTATTCCCCAACTACTGAAAAACATAATGTTGTCATCAATTTTATGCAAAGGAAATGGCAAGAATCTTTTTTTAATTTTAAAAATCAACTTGCAAGCAAGAATACTTTGTTACCTTCAATTACTCGTAACAACGTTTTTCGTCCGAAAATGACCAGGCTATAAAGATTAAAAGACCAATCAAAGTGGAATAATAAATTCAGAAGTCTTGAACTTGTGGCGTAAACTTGTCCCGCAAAAGGCGTGTTACTCATTTCAAAGGTCTACGCGCATAAAAGTCGTCTATTACTTTGAAATAATAAAAATTACCATAAAATACAAATTGTCGAGTCGTAATTACATTCAAGGCATTACAGTTAGGTGGACGAATTTGCGGGTTAGAGCGTATCCGAATGTGGTCATGAGTATTTAATGGAGGTAATTAAACAGCTTATGATATAATATGGTTCAAGCCTTCCACGCTGAGGTGCTCCAGTTTGCACTTTACGGGTAACTTTTTATTTCTTTTCTTTATACGAGCGAACAAAAGGGCTTTGGACCGGATTCGAGGGTCCCGACTTCCAAATCCGGCGTTACCCAGCGCAACATGCTACGCAACGAGTTCAAAAGTTTAACTGAGTTCATGGGCATAAATTCAGTGGGTGTCGCATGAAACACCAGTTGGGACCAATAAGCCAGGCGCTCAAACGATTCTGTGAGCTCGTAGAAAAAAAAGCGAAACAAGGCACAAATAAAAATATTCTACATTGAAATGATTTCACGAAGAAAATTGTGGTCATTTGGACTCATGATTTAAGCCTGCGTAAATTTAATGTGCCACCGGTCGTTAAAAATTCTACTCCATGGTGTGGACCTATAGAATTTATATCTGATTTGATCATCCAAATGATACTTTTTTAATGGGTAATTTTTTCACTTTTATTTAAAATTAAAAGATCTTTATGATAAGATTGTTATCACTGATTACCGTTTTCTCTAAATATTTTAAACCTGTGAGTATAAAAGTCTGAATTTTGATTGCATGTTGTTTAAGAATATTTACAAACTAATTTCCAAACAAATCAGATAAATTGGTATGTTAAAGTTCAAGAAACTGAGAAGAATCTATCTATCATCGATATCGTTGCGTCAGTTAAATTAATTGCTGATAATCCATGCGGAAGATTGACCCTGGCATATCTGCCGACCTATGCTTAATTTAGTTGAAAAGAAAAAATAGAAGAAAGAAAATAACGACCAGCACAGTCGGAACCTATCTTTCAGAGCAGTACTCGCTGATTCCTAAAGACATAAATCGATCCGATAGATGATGAACGTGACGATGGCCAATTTAAACTTGATATGATTCGTTATTATTACAACGACCTTCGCTGGTTCGAACGCTTGTCTTTAATAATCATTGGCCTCGCTAATGACAAGGGTGAGATGACGATAAAATAACGCCGCAAAATAGCACTTCTTCGGACAAGAGAAAAATATTTTCTCTTATCAAAAGTAATGCTAGTTTGAATAAGATACGAAATGTAATTACATCCATCATTTTGATATATCAATTGTACCTTTTTCAATTATACACCGACTGTGGGTGTAAATTGCACAGTTCGTGAGAAATGTACATGTAAATTTATAATCAATTATTGTGGCCAGATTTCAATTTTAACACGTTGTAAGAGATAAAAATGAGAGGAGAAAAATAAAAAGACACATTAAATGTTCATTTACATAACATTATCTTTTAAGTAATTTTTATTATATTTTGTATGTTAATACTTTTGGTATAATATCTAATAAATGCCATGGTGTAAGCATGTTTACAAATACAATTAAGTTTATCTATACTTTATATACAACAATAAATTGAAAAGTTTATGCGTACAGTTATGAATGAAAATTTATAGAAAGATACATTTAAATTCCTCTACTTTATTTAAATTTTGAGTTATTTACTTATAGATGAGTGGCAACTACCAAACTTTATGGCATATTATTATTAAGTTTGTGCAATAAGTAATTATTTAAGTGGGATTAGTAGTAATGGGTCACTACAGCCAGACAGACATCTCTCCCCTACCCTCCCCTCAGACTGGCGCCATCCCCTTCTCCTCGCGTAAAAGTTAGGCTGTCTGTCACCTCGCGTTTGCTTTGTTGATATGAGACGTCATAATTTTTTGAACAAAAATTGTTCGAGCACGGAATCGAACTCTAGTCTCAGGCGTGGGAATCAAGCGACTAGACCACTAAGCCATGAGAGTACTTGAAAGTAAGTTGTATATTTGTTCGAGTGGTCTTATTAAGTGAGGAAAAGGAACTTTGAATATTTTCAGAGTTTTATGTTTGAAATATGAAATGAAATTCAATTAAGCAATTAATTAAACGTAGAATGACAAATTAAATATTTTTCTATATTTCTTGAGATAATTCTAGATGAATCAGATATAAAACTATAATAATGAAATAATTTAATAGTAATTTTTATCTAATATTCATTTATAAGTGTGATTACCAGGTATTACAGAAAAACTATAATGTCTATAGAATCGTACGTGTTTATCTAACGAAGCCATAAAATCATTCATGTTTGTATAGATTCCCCACTCCATAGTCACACTTAACCATTTACCATCGTTATAATGCCAAATAAAAGAAGGAGTCATATCACCTCTATCTTTATCTTTTTTCCAATTAGAAATATGAAGAAAGCTTTCAGGGTAAATAATTTCTGATATACCAACGACCCAGTCACCAGAGAGTCGAATTTCATGAGGTAGTTGTATTATAAAATGTGTAGTTTTATTATCAGGATAAAATTTCATACTATTATTACTAGGGAGAGTAATGTAAAATTCTTCTGTATCCATCTTGTGCTTTTGATGCTAAGATCCAGGTGTTTAAAGTTGATGGTAATCCTTTCCAAGAAACGTAGAAATATTTACTTTTTCCACAGCTTTTGGATTTTAATATTTTATCTATTTTTAATTCATTTGTAGTAAAATTTATATTAACTTTACTGAGCTCTTCTTGATAAAAAAATCCGTCTATTTCTTCACCAGCTAAATCAGAAACAATGTAAATAACTGGCTGTCGATGTGTCAAAATTTTTGTAACTTTGAATATTTCTTCAGACCATCCACTTTCATACCCTTTTCTGAATATGACTTTTCCACTACTATGACTAACCAAGTCGCCGATACTATATTTAATAGATCTTTTTGGTATACTTTTAATTTTTTTGTCTACTTCCAAACGAACTTTTGAAGCTGTATCAAAGTTCACATCTCTTGGTGCCATCTTTATAGTTCGATGAAATGATTTATTGGAAGATTGTACAATTTGCTGTAAAAAATCAATACATTTTTTAGACTTTGTATATGTAAAATATCTCCACATCCTTTCCTTTAATGTTCTGTTGAATCTTTCGACGATAGCTGCTTTGACATCAGAATTTCGTACTGTTCTAAATTTTATATTACGTTTTTTAAACAAATTTTGAACTTTTTCAGCAACAAATTCTTTTCCACTATCCGTTTGTAGTAAAATAGGAGTTCTTGGGTTACTTCTTTTCAGAATATTTGTGAAGCCTCTTATGGTTGATAAAGCAGACTTGTCTTTTAAAGGTTCGACCCAAGCAAATTTACTGAATACATCAATTACTGTTAATAAATAACTGTAATCATTATTATATTCTTTAATAAATGTCATGTCACACAGATCTGCCTCCCAAACATCATCAATATTTGTCATTGTATATGGTCGATGTAAACATTTTTTTCGAATTAATTTATGTTTATTATAGGTGTCCTGACTGTCTAACTAATTATTAACTTTTTCAGTTGAATTATTCGTCGTTTACCAGAAAAACTAGCCTCATTAGAAGGGTCATAGTATATATTCTCTATATTTTTCATACAACAATTTTATTTTCTTCCATGAATGACTTCTCAAATTATAAGTATCTTCACCCTTATATTTTTCTACAGACTTCCTTATATTTCTTACAGTTTGTTTGGGTTTATATGTTTCTATTATTTTTTTCTTAGCTGAATTTGTGAATAAGATATTTTTCTGTTTTTTACTTCGCAAATTTTTAGGGGTTGAATGAGATGAGCTTTTTCTTTTTGGAACATAGTGATGGTCTATACTCATAAAGTCGTCTTCCTCATATGGTGGTAAAGAAACTAATGTAGAATCCAATATATTTTGTCCATTTTCCCACAAGTAGTCATTGCCTATGAATTCTCGAGGTATGTTATACTTGTAAATGAGATAAACTTTAACAAGCCAGGAAGATTCAAGTTATTCAAACCTCATTGCATCATTTAATAAATCAATGATATTTGATTTTTCAATTTGTTTACCATCTATTGAAACAATTCCATCATCATCCCATGAAATAGCATCTTTTGGTAAATTTTGTAAACTTGAAAGTAAAAGTTTAGTTTTATTATGATATTTAAGAGGTATACTTTCTAATATCACATCATTATCCAAGAATTTCTGAGCTTCTTTGTATTCACTTTTATCAAGTTTTTCTTTTTTATTTAATCTTAAATAACGTTGTAACATTTGTACATATAATTTCCATTTTGTAGAATCGTCATCATCAGTATTTGACAAAATGTTACTCATTTCAGAGTCAAGTCGGCTGAATTCATTTCCTCCCACGTAGCAAAAACGATCGGCTGCCAAAGGTGACAATCGGGCCACGCTTGGGTCGATGGTTAATATCCACGGTCGGCATTTGGCATTAACCAATGCCGGCGCAACCGTCGGCAAACCAACGGCCC
>JABFPM010003195.1:0-14840 GCA_022817325.1 Idris sp. 1 HC-2018
AAATATTCATTTTTAGAAGGTAATTAAAAATAACATTATAGTTTGCAGACAAGAAACTACAATACTATTAACATTCAAACAAAACTAGAGAAGACATTTAACTGAATTTGAAAATGTTTGACCAAAAATGGAAACTTGATGACATTAAAACCTCTGATTTCGACATTCTTTATAATGACGAACCGAGAAAGTTAACCCTTTAACTGTACATTTTTTCGTCTCTCTTTTCAAGCGAGTTTTTGTCTTCTTCTTCAAATGAAAGATGAAAAAAGGTATTATAGTAAATGAAGATTATCAATAAAATTAACAAATTTTATTTGAAGATAATGGCAATGCAAATAAAGACAATCTAAAATTATAATGTACACAAGATTAAGATAGTATAGATGAGGACATAAAACTAAAATCTTTTCTGAAGATGAAGATAAAAAAATACAAACGAAGCTGAAAACAGTAAGGAAGATAATCCTAAATGACTATAAAGTAAAATAAGAATGAAGACGACGTTAATAACGAAGAAGATAATGTAAATAAAGATGAAGACTTTGAAGATAAATAATATAAATGAAGCTAAATGTTTTTGAAGTCAGAGGAGATGATGTTTCAATCATCATTTCAATTTAAAACCAGAACTGCGATAACATTTTCTTCATCAAAATTCTTTTTGCGATCAAAAAACTAGCTTCTGTAAAAAAAATCGTACATGTTGACCTACATACGTCAACGACGCAAAACTTGTCCTCGGGTCCGATGCACTACCGTACAATTTCTATTTTGTTCCGGCTAATAACTATGCGTGTACTGCGTAAAGGCACGCCATACAAAAGAGCTCTCGGAACCTTGGCGAGGAATTTAGCCGGGTATTGCGTGTCTCAAGTTGGGTTTACCTTGAACCGTGGCAACCCGTCGAACACAGTGCAATACACGCGCCAATTGTAGAACCGCACAAGGTGTAATTTTAAAATGCATTTTATTATTCCGAGAGAACGTTCCTTTAAATTAACTTGTATGAAAGATTAATTGAAATGTATATAGAAAAGAAAACCACTGTAATGTCTTTTAATAGCTAACTTCAAAATGGAATAGATAAAAAGCGCTCTTAACGACAGGAATTTTTGTTTTAACTCTTTCCAAGAGTTTTTGCAATACAATCTTTTTTTCTTTTCCAGTGAAAATTACACTTAGAGTCAACTGAGCCTAATATTTCATAATTTATTTTATTTAGTTTATAATATTTCACGAACAATTAGCTAGGTATATAGTTAGTAAAATTTAGCAAACGATGAGCATGTAAAACTGGAGATACTATATCTTCATCGGTTACACATGAGTTGAAATGTGTAACATAATAAAATCTTAGGTTTCGTAACCAAAAGAATACAGTTAATTTAAAGATTTTCCGGCTCTTTATCGCGACACGTTTGACAGAAACGAACTTTCGTGATGAGTATCGCGACTTTCTCCACGAAGAAAATGAAACAAAAAAATGATTCGCATCTAATGAGAAGCTAGGTAATGGCTGTATCAAATTCGTTCGTGCGAGCATCGTCTAATTGAGGAACTAGAGCGTCCACGTCATTGCCAATTTAGTCTGGGAGTGGCTTCCCACGTTAATGAAACGAGTTCGTAATGTGCGAAGGCCGGCAACGTATGCAGACCAATTTTTTTTTCAAAATCTCAATGAAAGTTGATACATTTTACGGACACGTCGTTTTGATGAAACAAAATTTGCTTTATTCAACAATGGAACTTAATTATATATCTTTCTGCATGAAATGAATTTCAAATGGGCACAAATGACAGACGTAGAAAACAAATTAATTGTCAAATTAAAAACAATGACTTGTTAGATACAGACAAAAAAAATTTGAAAATCATGCATACATTTGTATACTTATTTTTAAATTAGAAAACACAGTTAAACGTAGGCTAATAAAAATAATTAACTAAGGATATCAAAAGGAAATGAAGGATACGATACTTAAATGAAGGTGAAAGTTTTTAATTTGTAACAAAATTGAAGATTCGTAAATGTGCAGGCAAAAAGAGTACAAATTGCGTGACTAATTTTGACGAATAAAAGATAAATTAATAAGGATAACTGTTTTTCTATCAGCACTTTGTTATTTACATTTATTTCGCAAACAAGGTGATTTGTGTAACCTGATGGTACATTGTTTTGGTCAACATATTTATTTAATTCTTTTTCTTCTTCTTTCGTTACCGTCTGAGACAATAATAATAATTAAAAATTAGCGCGTTAATAGTTCGCGCGTGTGCGTCATCGCCAAGGAATGTTCCGGCAAGGTCCCTCTTCCTGTTGCCGCTGAACAAACCAAAGAAGAAGCTTGAACTCTGCGTACGTATCCCTTGCTTTTCAAGAGTACGTACGTGTTCTTTCTCTTGAAACATTCAAGGACTTACGGTGCAATGACTGCATATAACTACATAACGTTTTTCTCTCTTTTTTTTGACAACAAAAGGTCATTTACAGTATATCATTTATCCGCATTTTTTGTCAACTGATACGGTTCATAAATTCGTTAATTTAATGTGTCTTCTGTCTTTGTTTAATCCAGTTTACCGGACAAGGATATATATATATATACATAAGAAATAATGTTTATTTAGCGATCTATACTCTTAAGTTTTATTAATTTTTTTAATAAAGTATTGGAACATGTATGAGTCAGTCCTCCATTTAGTAATTTTAATCGATTATAAACAAGAAATAGAGCGTAATAACATCATTATTCAATGTCCAGTAACAGTAAAGCGATGTCAAAAATCTGATGGTTGATTGATCGTCGATCTATCGACGCGTATTTTTCATCGAGACGCGCATCACTGCAAGCGCTTTATCAATTGCAAAAGACAAAGAGAGTAACAAACAAAAGCGAGACCGGAAGCGGGGCAATTAGTTGGGCATTGCAAATGGTTCTCAATTCTCGGTGAGACGTCACCCAAGATCTGATGAATGACGGTCACCGGAGATAACTCTTTTGTCAGCTTGCATGATTTTTTTTTCGTCTAAATATAAGCATGAAGTAAAAGTTTCAATTATCAAATATGAAAACTTACACGATGACGAATCTGATAACAGAATAAAGAATACACAAAAAACAAACAAATATACACAGTCATAGAAAAAGAAAACGATTTAATGTTTTAATGAATTTTATGTTAAATTAAATAAAAAGTTGCTTCTGGAAACAACTACAAGTTAATTAATCATAAAATTAGATATTGCATGATCTCAATATACCTATATATTTTCTCGGGTATATGAAAAGTATAAGGAAATCAGATAGCGGTGATTAATATACTATATGTATTACTACTGGTCTGTTAGCGAAATACTTTAAATTCTTGCGAAGATTGTAAAAGTTTTTCCACGAATCCTAGTTAAAGTTACAATTCAATTTTATAAAGAACAAAAAACATGTTTCCCTATCTGAAAATTAAAACAAACAATTATCATTACTATGCATAATAAAATTTCAAGTAAAATATTCTAATTTAAAATGTTTTTTATTTGTACTGTAATTTAATTTTGCGTAGAAATCTATTTCGAAATGATATTCTAAAATTATCATTTCTGAGCAAAGTGTTGCACGAGGCACTAATCATCAGGGATCATTTAAAAGCTAAGCGCATGTTCTGGTTGGATGACCGCGAAGCCGATAAAACGAAAAGGATGCGGATGGAAATTATAGGCCCGCGCGTGTTGTGCATGCGGCACAAACTCGAATCGATTGAGTGTTACCTTCTAAGGTCGAGCAATTACCGAACCTTCTCTCTCTTTGCTTGCAGAATGAAGATATAACGGTAAGGCTGGTCGCTGCCTCAGGGTAACTATGATGTCGGGGCAATGCAATCACTTCGTGCAGAACGCGTGGAAGAAGGAACTCTGTTCGAATTGTTTCAAGCCGAGAGAGGAACACGCCACGGATACCAGCAAACTCAATAATTCAACCCGCATGATCACCACAAATATCACCGTAGCCAGTCATAAAATCCAGGTATGTTTATCCTACTTGTTAATGTAGGCCTAAAAATTATCCAGCCATCTTAATTCGCGATTATAAACAATAAGAATTAAACCTTTCAGTTTGCGATCTCGACAAAAATCGATAGCATACTTATTTAGATGAGAATGAAATGCCTTTTCAATTTACAAGTAGCCGTGAGAATAGGCAGGACCGCGCCTTAATTTCCTGGCCAGAGGCAAAGGGCAGGTTGATAAGGATAACAATTTTCTGCAACGATTAGACCAGCAGTGAAGTTGTATGCTTTTCTAAGAAAGTTGATTCGAGGAATGTTACGCGAGTAAAGTCAAACAATCGCGCGCTTTCTCGAGGTCGCTTCTTCTCTCTATCTCCGGAATCTTGACATTTTCCAAGTGCGCAAGTCTTTGTCTTGTGAACTGAAACTTGACACCATATTTATAATGTAATATGTGTGTGCGTAATTAGAGAAATAAATTATAGAATTGATGAACAATATCTTACCATTGTTTGTGACCTCTATTTCTCTAAACCCAAGATTATAATTTTGAAACATCCTCTAATGTTTCTTCATGGTACCCTTATTATGTTTATTGCTATCTTCATAATCTCCATTTTGTTCTTACTCATCATGAAATTATTTAAAATTAATATCATTTCTTTGGCGACTCTTCAAATTTACCTACTAATTATCTACCTTATCAACTTTTAACTGTCTTTTCCAGTTTTTTAACTAAGCTGTTCAACTTCTAATCATCCTGACTTTTCCATCTTCTAATTACTCCACTGAACTTAAAATTATCCACTTTCCCATTTTCTAACCATCTCCTTCAGTTTTTAAACATCTACTAGCTTCCCTTCTTCTAACCATCCTTCCTAACTTCTAGTCATTCATTTTTAACCATTTTTCTTCAATAAAATATTTATCTTAAAACTTTTGCATAATTATTTTTTTCCTTTTTTTAACACAGGGCATACTAAGGATCAAGGAATCTTGTCATGTAAGGCTGCGCAAGAAGAATGTAGCTTTTCCTGATTCTCTGACCGAAGTGATTGGTTACGGCGGAGACGACTTCTCAGACAACGAAGAAGACTCCAACGATGGTAGTGAAGCCTCCAATCCGGATGATGAAGTGCCAGACAGCGAGGAGGAGCGTGCCCTCAACAACCTTACCAGGGCCAACACGAACTTCAACACCGTCACTGCCAATCTCAACGGCACCACTATCGCCCCAGAAGTCAAGGTCAATAAGCCACTGCTCATGCTGGGAAAAGTGCAGAAGGACGCGGACGGCAAGAAGAAGACCTTGCTGGTTTCGGTGAAGCCATTCGGCGGTGATGAAAACGTCCCCACAGCAAAAAGGCCAGCCGATCGGGTCCAAAAACCTTCTGCCTCGCTCGTAAAAAAATACTCCGAGGCTGTTGAAGACCTGGTGAAAACTGAAACGTGTTTGGCGAAGCCGAAGGAACCGACCCTAGAGAAGATTGTGGATATGCCTCTGATCACTTCTAGCAATCGTTTTGGAGGAGACTTGGATTTGGAACTGCGAAACGAGAAAAAGGTCTCCATCACCAGGATGAATCCAGTAAAAAAGTCCGAAACAGAGAGACCGAAGGTCCAGATTCAGAACTCGTACACAGCTAGGTCAGAATTTACTGTCAATGACAACGAACAAAACACCGCCAGCTTTGATTCAGGAATTGAGCTAACTCTCTCGCCTCTCAAAGTAGACGAAATAAAGACTGAAGTAGATTGCAAAGTTGAGGCTGAAGCCAGGAAGTTTAACTTCGAAAACAGCAGAGAACTGGCTGGCGAGCCAGATGGCAGAGCTGACGAGGAAGAGGAACCTATTGAGAAGATGTCAATGGAGTCGAAGTCTTCTTTACTATCCAACGCTGAGCCAAGAGCGTCATTCCTGCATGGTGAAGCAAAGAAACCGTTGGTGCCACAAAAGTCTAAGACCATGGCACCGAAAAACCCAACCGAAAATTTAGAAAAACGTGCGGAGAAAGATGACACTGTGTACAAAGCCAAGCCAATACTCATAAGCAAGAAGTCCTTGGACGAAGATGCCGAGGAAGAAGACGTTTCTTTTTCACCTAATAAGAGGAGAATGGCGCCAAAGCCTCCGGTGGAAGAGGTGGCTCCAACCAGAAATCCCAAACTGGACTGTCCAGTGCTTCGCGAAAAGGAGAAGAGGGAGAGGGCGTCTTCGTGCAGTCCAAAATTTAGGAAGGAGGTCTGCGAAACTCCGGATCCCTGCGTCAAGTCCCCGGAACCAGCTCCTAGAAGGAATATTTCCCTGTCGACTGACAGTCTGATGAACCCGGAGAAGATAGAGGAGAAGAAGAAAAATAGGCCGAGGTTTTCGTTGAAGAAGTTTCTGAGGATGGGGTATAAGAAGGATATGGACCTAACTACTAATGGGCTTGGAATGGGTAAGGGAGAGGAAGTTCTTTCAGGGCCGCAACCCAAACCCAGACTGGAGATCATCCATCCATTGGAGCTTGATGGCAACACGGTTCAGGTGTATGGACATGAGAAGAGCTGTGAGGATGTCACAGACTCGAAACATGAAGCTTCACATGGAGTCTTGTCTGGAGCTCATGGTGTTGGTTAGTAAAGTGGTCATGAAATATACTTAGAGTATTCCGATCGTGAGGTATTTTCATTAAAATCTTTTATTATTATTATTATAAAATAAACATTTCTTGAGACAACAACATCGAAAAAATGTATCCTACCGGGGCTAATTTTTGAAATATTCAACTTTGAAAAACACTGACTCTTATGGAAGTGTAAATTCGCGAGCAAACAAATTAAAACTGCAACTTGAATTTCTATGCTATAAGAAAAATAAACTATATTTCATATAGAAACATTTTTTTGAGTACGATTTAAACAAACAAAAATATACTTATCGGGACTAACTTTCTTTAAAAAAAATGTGCAATTTGATTTAGAGCATTAATGATATGGAATAATTAAATCTGTCAATATAAGTAACTATTATAGGACTCTTTACGGCTTTTTAAAGAGGTCTCCTAAATGTAATAAATGATGGTATTTTTTTTTAATAATGTTTTATTTACATTTGCAGGTAGACCTAATAAACCACCTCCGCCACCCAGAACTCAGTCACTAGAAGACTGGCCTCGTTCGGAACCTGGTGGCCGACCTGTGAGACCTCCACCTCCGCGATCTGACACAAAACTGCCAGCAAGAACTGAAAAGTCTTCAACAAAAACTTGGCAACCGACTGCAAATAATGTCACGTCGGACTCGATTTATGCAAATCTGGGTAAGTTCAGGCCTATTCAGTGTAACTAATCATAAAAAAAAGCAGCCATGTACTCACACGATACTCGCACTTGCTTATCACAGCCTGCAATTTGTTGTATGACCAACCGTCGCGCACTGTAAATATTTATTCATTGTTCGATTATTATTATTATTATTATATATATACAAATTATTATAAATAAAGTTGATATTAATGTTAAAATAAACAAATAATTAAAGTGTAAAAAAAAAAAAATTAAAAAAAAATTAAAATTGAAAAAAACAACATTTCTTTGAACTTTGGTATCCAATTTTAGAATGGTACTAAAAGTTTGTGAGTCGTTACCTTTTACAGTGCATTTATATAATTAATTAATTTGAATTTAGAAAATAAATAAAAATTAGTAATTTTCGTGTTTGTTAAGGGGTCCGTAGGGGTACTTTTTCAATAGTTTTGCCCCAAAACGGAATTATTGTTAGATGGCGCCACGTTGACAAATAGGTGACCTTGAAAATTTGTCAAGGTCATTTTTATAGTCAGCATTGTACTTTTTTATATTATGATACTTTTTAATCACGTGAGTCTCCTGTTTTCAAATAATATTTTTTCTTATTTTTTTCATTATTTTTTAAATCCACTTTTAAAATGTATATTATAATTTTATTTTAGTCTCGAAAAAAAAGTTGCTGCGACTTTTGTACTGTCTCGTTCTTTGTTCTCTGTGATACGAATTTTCGTCTCGCATTTTTTTAAAGCTGATTTTTCATTATCTCATAATAATTTGTACACGCAATATACATATATTCGATTATTGTAATTCGAGTAAACTTAAGAATAGTTTTATTGTAAAATGTTATATTTAAACGCGTTTGACTTATTTGATTGTGAGAGGATTAGCGCAAATTGGTGCGAATTTTTGAACGACTGAACGAGTGATATTTAGCAAGTACTCTGTAACTTTGATAATAACTGATTTAGAAAATAAATATGTATTTTAAATTGATCTTGTCTTTTACCTTGTCTTTTAACGTCACAATGATTTTCATTTACAATTTATTTGTCATATTTCTTTCAATTACAGTTCATTTAACATAAACAAAAAATCATATTTTCAGTAACTTTTAGATTGAATTAAACTTTTAGACCAATGACATTCAAAGTTCATGATAGCTTGGCAATAAAAATTCATTTTAATTTCAAACACACGTAGAGAGAAGGAATGCGCAATTTCCTTTTAGTGCTGCGGTTGACCATACTTAGCAGGCGGTGTTTCGGATTGCACAGTTCTCTAACCGGCGCTGGGCCCAACTAATGCCGCATGCACCAAATGCACTTTTTAATGCCCAAACACACGTCACTGCGGCTCGATATATGCTTACATCTTTCTGGAAAATAAGTTGTCTCTACTGTAAAGGTGCCAGTTTTTATTTTATACATTTTAATTTTCAAAGAAATTGTAAAAAGTACAACTTTATTTAAAATCTAAGTTAAAATTTAAATTCTCACTATAATTTTCTCTGATTGACTCTGCCTCCTGTTAAATTTTATGCAAATTGAAAGAATATTATTGTTTTATTGTTTAACCATCTCTTTTTTTATTATTATTACCAATATTAATTTTTTTTTCAAGTCAAACAGAGAAAACATGTGTTGAATTACGTAAACCCTGTACAGTGGATTATTTTTGCAGAATATGAATGTCATTGGTTGGATAAACTTAACCGGAGGTTTACATTCAAGCAAAGATTGAACTTCTTTTTTCCAATCCAAATTTCTTACAATTAACAATTGTTCAGTGTTCTATAAGTAATCAACAATGACGAACTTGAGATGGGTGGTGAAAGGTTAAATGAATATTATGTTGGCTTTTATGTAAAGGCTTGGTTTTAGTAAGATTCAGTTTTTTTTAATTTTGCTTCAAGTCAGAAACTTAAGAATTATCACAAAAAAATCTTGATTCTTTTACATAAGAAAATATTTTCGTACCTACAAAGTCATTTTTTTATACTTTAAGGTAGTGCTATCGTTGTTACACTTATTAGGTAAATGTTAAATTTTATTAAAGGTTTAAAAATTAAATAAATAAAGTTTTATTTTATATATGTTATTTTTTATTTTATTCTAGAATTTTAATACTTTTTGATGCTTAAAAATTTGATTTAGTCATTTAGAAAAGTATAAATTGTATTGTAAATACAATTAGGCTAATTTCAGCGTTAGAACTACCTTAATTTTATGTTAAGAAATTTTTTCTTCCGTTTTCAAGTTAAAATATTTAAATGAAAAATAAAGTAGGTACACTTAAGTTCGTTAAAGTACATAACTAGCCTGCGAATTGCCTTGTGTCTTATGGTACTAACACCAACAATTGACAATGGCTGGATGGGCCTGCAGCAGAGGAGGCTGTTACAGGTGAGGTGCGGAGCACACTAGCGCCATCTAAGCCTCAGAGAACTGCGAGCATGAGAGACCAAATGATCAGTCAACCAGTTATCAAAAAACGCAGCGCCCTCAGTCAAGATTTCGACGCTTTGACAGCGCCACATACGTCAGAATCACCAGTTCGTAAAAAAGATTTTTAAAAACGCTAATGCTAATTCATTCAAATAAAAATCTTTTTTTATTAAACAAAAATTATATTTCTTTTTAGACTTCAAGTGATCAGGCTTACGACTGTCTGTCAAGTTCCCCCGAATGTGACTCGAATTTAGAGCTGCGTCACAGAAACGGATACCGTTCAGCGGACAAGAGGAAGTCCGACAGCAGTGCAATGGAGCAAAACGTGGAATTCAAATATAACTCAGCATTTGCGCGCTCGACCTCTCTACCGTACTGCGGTAGCGAAACCGAAAGCGAACTTTACGCTCCTTACAATTTTTACACCGGAGATGAGGTATAAAACGCACGTTATATATAAAAAAAGAACCATTCTACCAATCGTTCATTGTAATTTACAACATGATTGCCTTGATCGTTCAAGCTCTTTGCGATTATCGCTGGTACATTAAATTCGAGGAATGATGTGAAGTTAAGATTTTTCTTTGTTGAACTTCAGCAAAGGTTTGCGTTCTGCTTAAATTCTTTAAGTGTTCTTAAATTTCGAAGAATAACATTTAAAACTTGCATTGATTTGTTATTTATATAAATTACATTTTTAATTAGTATTTTATAATTCGTTTTAGGGCCCTGAAGAGGATCAGGATTGGAAGAATAAGAGTGAAGATTCTAGAGTGAATCGGTTTAGGCAACGTAGAGGGCGCAGCATAGTTCATCGAAGTTTAGAGGACAATTATGGCGCTGTTGTTGTTGCAAACCATGAAGCTCTTGCACAATTTTTGGAACAAGTAAAAAATTTTGAATAATTTCTCCTAGGAATTATTAAATTACTTAAAACATTATTTTATTAATGTGTATATCTTACAGTCAACAAGTATAATTAGCCATTCTGTAAAATGACTATCAGTCGAAGTATACAATTTTACTATTATTAAAAATAGATTTTAACTTTGATTTCATTTACTATTTTAGTTTTATTCATTTGTATCAATATATATCATGTGTATCTTTACAACAGTCAAGTTCTGATGACTTAAAAGCATTATTATTTAAAACAATAAATTAATCTTTCAACTATCAAACGAACGTGAAATCCAAAATTGACAAAGTTGCCACATTCGCGAAACGAAAGTTATGTGCTCGATTACAAAGTGTTGGTACGTAAAGAGCCGAGTGCTAACAATTGAATAAAATCTGCACGAACTCGTTTGCGGACAAAACGTTTACTACAAACACACACTTAAATGCATAATAATGAAATCGCGTGTGCCAGCATCGCTACATTTGTGTATCCTCGATCAATTGTAAAATTATACACCGCTTCGTTTCGTCTTTTCTGCTTGACTATCGAAGCAAATTGTTACTTTGTAGCTCACCCAATTAATAACATTAAAACGTATTATAACAAATATTTAAAAAAAAAACTTATTTTTCAGTTGAATCATCAGACAAGTCTGGTGCCAGTTGGCCTTCGAGGACTGAAGAGTGCGAGGCCACGATTCAGCGACTTAAGTCTGGAGACCGCGAGAGCAGTCCCCATAGGCAGGAGGATATTTTATCCGGCCAGTTGGAACGATCAGAGCGTCACCGTGTGTGTATCCTTCGATGCAACGATGCATGACCCGAAGAAGGAATTCTATCTCTCGCCAATGATCGAGTTTATTGATACCGTGTCGCAGGACATCCATGAAAGAATCAATTATTCTAGCAAACAAAATATCGATGGTACAAAAATTATCTTCAAATCTATTTTATTTACAGTACTGTTCATTTCAAAATTTGGTAAACTCTGACAACGTTTAAAATGTTCACTCTTATTCAAATGGAAATAACTTTGTCATTTCGGAAGATACTTGCAAAGAATTTTTTTTTGTTCGAAATCTTTTGTTAACTCAAGAATCACTGAATTTACTAGAGAATTGAGTAAAAATGGTTAAAAGGTCAGTTGCTTGCAATATCTAAAATTTCTGTGAATCATTGCTCAAAAATGAAAAAAAAGATATAATAAATTTCAACCCTTTTAGCTATTAATATCACCCTCCAGTAAATATTACTATATTATATCAATAAAATGAAAAATAACTAAATTAGAATGTAATTAACCAGTTTTTTAAAAAAAAGTTAAAAAACAAATTTTGAATTTTTACATATTTGTACAGCACCACTAAAATTAAAACTAAATCAATTACACTATACTTAACTAGTTTTTTAAATACCTTTAAAAGTTAAGCAATAAATTGTTAAATATTTCTTTTGTTATTATATTTGAGATTTGTTATATGAAATACATTTTTGTTTTATACAGCAACAATTTCAGTGTTACCAAGATTACACGTGAATACCATTCAGTCGTTTGCATCTTCCACGAAGGATATCAAGGGCGAGAGCAATATCAGAGAATCTTCGTTCATCCTTCTGCAGCTGTTGAGTGCGCTGAAAAGTTTGCAGGCTCGTGGAATTGAAGACGCACCGAAGAATTTGAGTAACGTGGTACTCTGTCGCGAAGATAAGGACGTCTGTTACAAGTTATACCTCCTTCAGCGGTGGGACTTATTTATTATAGCTTACAAATTGCAATTAAATAACAAAAATAAGAATAATAAAAATTGCCATTGCAAATGAGAGATTCAATTTGATATAGTGCATTTTACTTTTTAAATGCAAAGTTAATGGTATTCCATTAACTGTTTTAAAATAAAAAAACTAAAAATGTTGCTTTTTGATTTGATTAGTATTGAAGATACACATTTTTAATTAATAAAATTCTTTAGATATTTTCTAATTAAAATAAATAATAAAATTAATATCATTTTTACAGGTTAAATGATAATGATACACAAGAACAAATGGTATCTCTTTGTCAGTGCGCTCTTCTAGCATTGGAAGAGTTGCGCTTGTCAGCTCAATTTCCTTTAATACGAGAACTGCTGATGAGAGAAAAAGCCGTCACTTTATCTCAGGTAAACATTTTTATTTCATCATTGAAAATAAAAAGTTTAGAACATTTTTGTGTATAATCATAATATTTTAATTTATGTTGAACAAGCTAATTTGAGTAAGTGATTTAAAAATAATTTTTGCTTTTTCAGGTAAAATCAGTTTTGGAATTTTCGTTGTGGGGCCCAGCAGATGTTACCTTGGGGAGTATTCGAGAAAGGGAATTGGTACTGCAGAGATGGCTGGACCTCGAAAGAGCAACCGTTCTCCATGCTTTGATCCGAACAAAAGCACCAATAACCGTTATAGATGAATACCAATTGTTATTCCTAGTTCGAACAAGTGCTAAAATACTTAGTGAAGCGTCACTGCATTTAGATCGACAACGTAACAGCATGTCGAATTGAAATTTCAAATTTACTGCCAAATTATGTTTAAAAAGACAAAAAATTCTCTCCTTCATTTTTGTTTTTTCTTCTCTTCGTTTTTTTTGTGCAGACATCAAAACATAGCTGCAAATTTGCTCATTGATTATTATTCAAGTCATAAATTATTGATTTGTTTTTGCAAAACTAGTGATTTTGAAGATAACACTGATGCTTTTTTTCTAATGAATCATTGTTTGTAAATTACGTTATAAATTCATTCGCATTTTTGTTACTTATTATTTATACAAATGATGTATTTATAAATGTGTTAATAATTTATGTATATGTTGCTCTTTTTTTATTGTACCAAGAATAATGCTCAATTTTTAATGTTTTGTATTAAGTTAGATTTAAGTGTTATTGTTAAACAAAATTGAGATAGAAACAAGCATTATAAAAAATTATATATTTAATGAAAAATGTCTTCGGCAATTACAAGTTGAATTGTATTAATATTTGTTAATTTATAAAATTTATACATATAAGGTGGGTCGAAATTTTTTTTCGGTTCGTTACCCCTTAAAATTAAAGTTTTCGATGAAAAAAGAAAACTTAACATACTTTTAGTAACTTTTTAGAGAGCGCTGGGGGGGGGTCCTGAAAACCCCATATTTGGTGTTATTTTTGCATTTAAATTCGTAAAGTGGTTTACACCAATCGGATTACGCCTATTTTTGGGTATGTTTTTCTCAAATAAATGTCCTTCAAGGGTCACAAAAATTTATCCAGTTGCTTCTTCATTTTATCTTAAATTAAGTTTTATTATCATAAAATCAATGCGGAAAACATTTGTATATATTTTACAAATATAATTAACCCGAAATTTAACATTTGATAGCATAATTATCGATAATAGTAATATTTTAATTTGTAGTTTTGTAAAGAAAATATTGCTAATTATGCTTTTACATAATACATTTTGGAGGAATTACTAAAAGTTTATGAGGATTTTTTTTTTCATCGAAAAATTTGATTTTAGGTGGTGGTTAACAAAAATGTTTGTACTCTCCCTAGTAAATCCTTATCTCATGTAAATTGAATGCTCTTCCAGTTTTTTACGATTTTTGAGAAATAAAATTTTCTAAACAAATAAACAGCGACGATTTATTTAAGTATTTTCACTTCTGTAATTATTTTTCAGTTTAAATTATTTCAAAAAAATGAAGACTAAATAATTGTGGATATTAAGTGTATGTATATTGAAGATATTCACTGTAAATTGTATTTAAAATTTGTTTTTTATTAATTTTGTAAACTATGATTATGAAAATTTGTTGAGATATTCCCAAATTAGTTTTATTATAAATATACTTCATATCTGTTTTAAATTAATATTAAGTAAATAAGAAAATTAAAAAACTGATATTTTCTTGAATAAGTACTTATTTGACAAAAAAATTAAAAGTGTGTTCATAAAATATCTTCTTATTATATAGAATTATAAAATGACATTAAAAAATTGTTACAAATTACTAGACATGGCTGTTTTAATTGCAATGCAGCAAAGATTATGAATAAATCATATATTTTATTAAGCTATAATTTATCAAAATCATAAAATAAATTGTACAATATTATTATTCAAAATTATAAACCAGTCTAAAAAAAATATTAAGTACATTTTCACA
>JABFPM010003196.1:0-14836 GCA_022817325.1 Idris sp. 1 HC-2018
TAAGTGACTGTTGTACTCACAAAAAAGTGATTCTGATTGGATTAGCAAAATATTTGTATATAATAGCATGAATAGAAATTCAAATCGGTGAAGTTATATTTATTCCAAAATTCCAACTAAAAACGAAAAACATTTAATCCATTTTACAGGAGAAACCGTTACGAGTCAACTGAGTCCGAACAGTCCGACCGAAGACAGTTCTGGGGAGATTCATACAGACAAGCCTCGTCTCCAACGTTCTATGGGTCAAAGCAAGAGAACTTTTCGTTTGAGGAGAAGTAGAAAGTCAACCATTGAGGTATTTCTTTCGCCTAAACAAAATTTAAAAACTAAAAATGTTAAATAATTATTTTATTTATCATGCAAATAAATTAATCAACTAATTTTATTATTTAGATTATCAAAACCGACATTGAATTGCAAACAACTCCACCGACAGTTCCAGAGCTGACAGTTCCAGTGGAATCACTCGAGAGACCGAAATCTCAAATACAACAATCAGAATCCGACAACGACGTGGAAATACAACTTCAAAACCAACAGCACTTGCAACTCCATCCAACTTCCTCTCAGAGCCAGTCTCGGCCGCAATCTGATATTTCCTGGGACGAAGAAAGTACCTCCGGTTACAAGGAATCTTGCAGTATACAACTGATTTCGCTTGATAGTGCTGGAAGTAATTTCATGGCTTTTGATGGCAGCTCTCCGGATTGCTCGATAAATGACAGCAGCACAACTGGAGACAAAACAAACCAACGAAGGTCACAGCCGGTGACCTTCAGACCTCAGGATGAAGATACACTAATCTAAATTCGTTTCTCATTGGTCATTAAGAAATGGTTATGCAAGAAATGTTAATCAATAAATAACAAGCGAACAAGTTACCTGCAGTTGGAGATGTGCAGAGATAAAATAATAATAATAAAGTATTTCAGTGAAAAATGTCATTCATTTTGACTATTATTTTTAGAATTGATGTATAAGAGTACTGTTAAAAGTAAACAAAAAAGAAAAAAAATAAGTAAGTTATGAAATAATTTTATAAGCATACATTTGTATTGATGCTTTCAAATTTATACTATTCTGTACAGAGTCATATTTATATTCGAAAGTTATATTGCAATTGTTTAACTGTTGTCCGAGTTATTTGAAAATAATATGAGGAAAAATAACTTGTAAACATTTTTTTTAAATTGAAGTATATCTAGAAACAATAACAAAAAAGTAAATTGACATTTTAATATAGGAATGATTGATCTTTTTAGCATTTCTTGAAAAATGAAATCAATTGTTTCTGACAATATTATGAATCTATTTTCGATGATATACAACTTGTAACACCAACAGGAAATATACTTCAAATGGTCAAATAATGTTTTAGTGATACATTTATGACAAGTTTTTTAATTAAGAGGTACTTCTTATTATTTTGGGTACAAAGTATTTAATGTAATCAAAATGTTATTTCGCATCAATTCAGTGATTGTCTTTACAATAGAGAAGTTTATATTTTATATGATTTGATATATAGGCTTTACCGGAGTTGTTGAATGCTGAAAATTTAACTAAGGTAAAATGTACGAAATACAAATGATTACCAAGTCCGAAAGTTCAGCTTGTTATGTGAACAGTTAAATAACTGTCACAATGCTGTGTTTAATACTTTTACAACCACTAATTGTTAACTATTATAACGAATTTATGCAGATTTTATTGTTTGATATGAAACATTTTTTAAAAATTGTTAAGAAATATTATAACCAACAAGAATTCGAAGCATTTCGAGTAGCTGAAAGTTATGTCAAAATAGTGTCAAGAAAAATCTTAATGCTATACTTAAATAACTTTTTATATTATTTACATATAATATTTTTTTTAACAAGAAAAAGAAAAACAAATGATCAGCAGTTGTTACTTCATAAAGTGTTAAATATTGATAAATAACATTGATTTATTTTATAAAATTTAGAATTATAATTATGATTTGAAAAAAAAGTAATGGTTTTTACATAATTATAATAATAATAATAATTATGTAATAATAATTATGCAATGTTAGTAAAATATTAAACGAAAAAATATTAAATACCAATAATGTGTAGGAATCGTAATAATTGTAAAATCCTCCCTTAATATAGACGCGTTTTACAATTGAATGTAATTCAGAAAGTATGCGTCAAAGATAAAAATGTACCTTCTTATATTCTTGCATAACTGTTTCAGTTTGAATAATATTTAATGACGTTGATATTCTGTTATAGTAATTAACGTGTATTTTAAATATTTATGAAACACTGTTGTTTGAATGATACGATCGAGTTTTATTAATAAACAAAAATAAAGGCAGTTATCCTTTAAATTGAAATTAAGGATATACAACCTTTTATATAAATATAATGAATAACATTAAAAACGAAATGTACATTTTGTACATCAAAATGAAATGATGCTATCCATTTTGCAATAATGTATGATGTATTAATTTGAAATGTTAAGGAGCCTAGTTTTTGTATTCAAAGTTTAACCGAGTGACAAATGATGGGTGTTGATAAAATGAAACATAAATAGTTGTGATGATAGTAAGTAATTTTGTCCAACACAGTACTAGAAGTAATGAGATTAGTAAAAATATTTGTAAAATGTTTGTATCTAATCAGAATTTATTTAACGTTATTGGAAGTATGAGAAAATAGATTGTACGTGTTATTGTTACAGAATAAAAAAGCCTAAGAAGTATTTCTACAAACATGTAAATGACTCATACTTTTTGTGTTTATTACATTTTTACGAATTTTATTTAATTACACAAATGTGTATTTTGTGGCAATTTTTTTAAAGAAAATGCACAAAAAACAGTTGTAAAACTTCACATATTTTTATTCAAAGTACAATTTCATTCTGAAGTTTATGTATAAAATTAGTTTAACAATTGTCTAAAATGAGATTAAAACATTATCGTTTTCCCTTGTGCTTTTTACTAGAAACCTTTGGTTTAGTATTAAAAGCTATTCGCTCAGACGTTATTTCATCTTTTTCTGCTAAATTTTCAATTTGTTTTTGCGCTTCTAAGGAAAACATAAGATCTCTGACCTGCTCCTGTAAATCCGTAGCTTCTGTTTCTAATTTACTTTTTACATCTTCATATTCTTTCTGTAATTTTGAATACTTTTGTTCCCAAGATGTCTGATTTAAACCCAAAGCTTTTCGCAATTCTCTTTCTTCAGTAAGTTCTTTCTCAGCCTGTGATGTTTTATTAGTTGCAGTATTTAATTTTTTCTCCAAAGCATGCTTTTCCTTGCTGATTTGGTTACATAATTCCTATTTAATTTAAAAAAATAATAATAATAATTAATACAATATAAAGTCTATAAAAATTGTTTATAGTTAATAATTTTATACCTGTTTTTTAACAGTTTCTTTAGAAATTTCATCAAGTTTAGTCTGCAATTCTAACAGTTCTTTATTAGCATTTTGTTCCATACGACGTGTTTTTTCTTCAAAGTACTTTCTTTGAGTCTCTAACTGAGAAGTAAGTAAATAAGTAAATTCCAATTGAGCGGTATCTATTTTTTCATCAACAGCTGTTCCTTCGCTCTTAGCCGATTCCTGACCACTGTCTACTAATTTCCCATCTTTGTTTTGCAATAATCGATGAACAAAATTATCACGAACATAATCCCAAACACGATTGTTCCCTAATTGTAAGGCATAACAGTGATGAGTATCATGATAATGTTCAAATGCATGACCACGATGGTATCGAGAACATCCCAAGTGACCACAGATCAAACATATCCACAAATCCTCGGTATTAGATCCTGAAGCTTTTTGCAAATAATTAGATTAATCAATAGAAACTGATAAATATTCCTTTTTTCATTATAAAATTACTCAGTTACTTTATTTGTTTGTAAACTTACCACATTCCATACATTTCTTTTCTTTCAAGGATTCTTTCGACTGAATACATCGGCAAACTATACATGACGTATCCTCTAAACAACTGTAGTGAAGCGAACTTTGGAAGCTGTGATTACAAAGTATCGTTAATATACCGTCAACACTTTCGTCCATACGTTCTAAACAGACTGGACATAAAGGTAATTCAGTGTGCTCTGGAGGAGATAAACCATTATCTACCACTTCAATTTTTGATACAAATACCAAATGACAAGCTACATCTGATTCAACAGAATCGTATGTCACACCGTTGAAGGTTTCGTAAAACGCACTAGCAGCAGTCTACAAAATTATTAAAATACATAATAAATTAATACAAAAAGAAAAAAGTCTTAATAACTTTATTTCAATGTTTGACTTAATGCAAATAAAACTTTTTAAATATAATTTATTAAACTTACTGAAGAATGAAATGTTATGAGAGATAAGTACTGATTTGGATTGTTGTCTTTTAATATCCTAAAGTGTTGTATTTCTCGATGAAAAGCAGCAGTGAATGTGAAAATTTGCTGCCATGTCATAGACGATGGTACTGATAATATACAAATTGTATGACTGCGTTCTGCTGCACAATGCATTTTCATCAATTCGCTAAAAACAAAAATAATTAATTGTTATCATAAATAATTCAATATAAATAGAATTAGTATAGATTTTGTGTTTATAAATCATTAAGAGGTAGAATAAATAATTACTTTTCCTTAAAAAGATGGAAAATCCCTTTCGTAGTTTCTGCTAAAGGTTTTGCTGTAAAGCTTAACAATTTATCCTGCAAGTCACTAGTATCATCAACTTTAAGGGTTTCGATTTGCTTTTCTTCAGAAATTGATTTTGCTGATTTTTCACAAGAAAATTTACTTGTAGATGATTGATAATGGTTGTCTAATAACGGAAACAACTCTTTTGAATTATTAAAATAACTTTCTATTAAAATATCTCGAGGTTCTCTGCATCCTCGCATTTTCTTTATCAATAATGGATCTGAAAAAAAAAAAAATTTCTGTCAAAAAATAATATTACAAAAATATACTGCTCTTTTTTAAATTAAAAACAATATTTAGTGAATAACAAAAAATATTCGAAACCCACAAGTTAAAACATATTGATCATATCATTATCAATAATACAATGAATTAAATTTAAAATAAATAAAAAAGTTACCTTTATTTTGTTTTGTTTCTAAATCGTTAACCTCAATTCGAATAACACAAAGAGACACTGGTGTCGTTGAAGAAGACATGACATATCCCGTTAAGATCTCAAAAGTGCAAGAAAAATAAGCCCTTCAAAATGTAAAATCACTCAATTAGGTAGTTTTGTAAACAATGTTTTTGTAATCTTTTACCTGTTGTCAGTCAGCTGTTTTTTAACTTGCCTGCAAGCAGAGATCTAAATAACAACAAGCGACGCAGACTGATGCGCAGTAACGTGACACTCCAGAGAATAACAAAGCAATAACTTAAATTCCAGTAAATAAATTGAAACCAAAAATATTGAAATATAAAGTAAATTATTCTAGAATCTGTGTGATAAATCAAAAGACGAATTTTTGGTACTTAAATATATATTGTTGGGCTATAAAGTGGCTCCACCCATTGACCGTAGTAAATAAATGAAACCAGGGAATACAATAAAAAGGTAAAGCAGAACAACAATTTTGGTATTTTTTATTTGTTTTATTTAACTTCATATTGTCGTTGTCAGTGTAAATCCAGTTTCTTGTTAACAGGTTTTATGATTTCGTATAAAAAATCATGCTTACACAACAAGTATTTTCATCTAAGAGCAGTTTAAAATTTGCAGGTTATAATTCAATAGAATTTCATATTAATATATCAATATACCTATATCTATATGTTATAGAATTTGTTGTGTTATGTAATTTAATTTTTAATTCCAAATTTTTTTCGTACTTTAAAATAAGGACGACGTACTTTTCCAAATTTTATTTTTATTTGTTTTGTTAAAAAATATATGTTTAGAATAATTTTTAAGCATTTTACAGAATACTATTTTATTTTAAATCAATATATAGATTTTAATATTTATAATTTTTTAATAATAAAATCTGTGGCTTTAAGCCATAACAAGACAAGTCCATTTTCAAAAATTGTCATTCAAATTTTTAGTCAGGATATACTATTTAATTTAACTATATGAATTTTCAATATGAAATTCCGTTAAAAAGAAACCTTATTTAAAAGATTTCAAAGCAATACATTTATATAATGAAAGAATTTGAAATAAAAATTGCAAAGATAAATGTGATTTGAATTTTTTGAAAATGGATTTGTCTTTTTATGACTTGAAGTCACAGAAATTATTTATGAAAAATGATATTTTGTTTTACAGTCAATAACCACATTGAATATATTGAAATCAGTTTTAAAATGGCTTCTAAAAAAGTAAAAGGATCTAAGGAATCCAAAAATACAAAAAAACAAACATATGCAAAAATTGTTCAAGAATCCACATCATTATCAACAAGTGCAAATTCTAATAAATCTCGTGTTCAGGCAAAGAACAAAAAAGAAGATAAAAGCCATGCAGGAGTTAGAGCAGAAACTACTAAGAAAATGGATCTTAATACGAGCTGTAAAACTGACGAACAAATCAACTTTTTTTATGGCAATCCATTTAATGAAATGATTAAAGGAATTCTCCATTTAATAACCGAAAAGTACGTAAATAATTTTAATATTATATATATATATACATACAATGAAGATTTTATTATTATACAATAAACAAAATAATATAATAATAATATGATTATTTTTTGCAGGGATTTAGAAAAAATAAGCCATTCTGAAGACTGCACACATACAGTTTGTATGTTATCTGTGCCAGCAACTACAACTTGCCAAGATATTTTGACTTTTACTGCCCCTTGTCATCGAGACATTCAATTATTTAGAATACTTCGCAATTCAAATTCAAATGAATATATGATGCTTATCAAATTTCGAACATCTGTAAGACAATCATGATTTTAATTTTATGCATGTAATTTGAAAAAAGAAAAATAATTAGTAACTTGTACAATTTTATTGCAGATGTCGGCCAATGAATTTTATAAATGTTTCAACGGAAAAGCGTATAATTCTTTGGAACCAGACGTCACCTGTCGTCTAGTTTTTGTCTCTAAGGTAGAAGTTACAGACGATGGATTGTCTCTCGTTGGTCTTTCAGAATCTTCTTGTCCTGTCTGCTTGGAGCGAATGGATGAAAATGTGGACTCGTTATTAACTATTTTATGCAACCACACTTTTCATTCCAGTTGTCTTGCTAAATGGAGGGACACCTCCTGTCCAATTTGTCGTTATGCTCAAACTCCTGAACCTATCGCTGATTCTCACTGCATGGAATGTGGTAATTACTCAAAATTGTATTTAAAAATTTAAAAGAACAAAATTATTTCACAATAAGTGTTATAACAAAAACATATATATATATATATTTTTTTTTTAAATATTACTTTCAACCGAAAGATTTGCATAAAATGTTTGTTAACATTTTGTTTCGTAAAATTGAAGTTTCAAATACAAGTTAACTGATAATTCTTTGACTCTGACAACAAACTATATCAGCTTCAGGTTGCAGTGGTGATGCTTTGTGGATTTGTTTGATTTGCGGACATGTGGGTTGCTCTCGGTACCATGAGGGTCATGCATTTGAACATTATCACGAAACGCATCACTGCTACGCGATGCAGTTGGGAACAAATCGCGTTTGGGATTATGTTGGCGAGAATTTTGTGCATCGTTTGTTACAAGATAAGGAAGGCAAAATGGTTGAGAGCGATCCAGAACCAACGAAGGGTGAAATCACTGCTACGGATGAGAAAATTGATTCTGTTTTATTGGAGTTTACACACTCGCTCACGACTCAATTAGCAAATCAACGGGAATATTTTGAAGATAAACTCAATTGTCATGAACAAAGAAAAATTGCAGAAAATTCAAAACTTAAGGCAAAATTGGAGGAAGCTATGCAGGAAAATTCAAAGATTAAAGTAAATATTTTTGCATTAATGAATTGTATATTTGTATATATTATATATAAATTACTGAATTGGAATGTGTTTGTATTTTGTTTTTATTTATTTTTTTTTTTCAATTTATATATTGAGCTAATTCAATGTTTTTAGGAAAAATTATCTCAACTTACTCGTGATAAGCAACTTGTGGAGAAGAAATTACATTCTTCGAATACTAAGTTGTCGCAAATCCAAACGGAATTGGTAGAAGAAAAGGCGTTACGTAAAGCATTGAATTTGAATCAGACCTCATGGGAAATAAGACACCAAAAATTACAAGATGAAATGAACAAACACAAAAGTGTGATAGAATTGGAAAATGTTGATTTACGGGAACAAGTGAGGGATCTTATGTTTTTCATAGAAGCGCAAAAGAAGATTGAACAGTCGACAGACAGAAACGACATAGCTGCGGGTCATATAGTTATTGGACAAAAACCAGAAACTTCAAATGCATCTAGCAGCCATTCCAAAAAACACGGCAAAGAAAAAAATTGATGTGAAAGATTGTAAAGTAGTTTGTACATCTTTATAGCAAATTTTTATTATTTCATTTTTTTCACATCGTTATTGACTGTTTTATTTTTGTACAGTTCTTTTATTGATAATTTAAGTAAAGTTGTGATTACAACAGTAAAGTGTAATTTAAAATTATATTTTTGTATCATATTTAAAGACATTGGATTTAAATTAATATTAATCTTATAATACTTTAGTGTCAAATTTCAATAATTCATTTATTTCTTATTCGTATTATCATAATTAGAAGGTTCAAAATTCATACCTTTAAAATATTTTGTCTATTTAGTCAAATTAATCTACGTTTTATTGTAATATTATTATTTCTACATACAAGTGAGATTAGATTATAATAATTCTAATTATAGAACATTGAAAAGATTGTCTAGCTGTATTAATTCAATTAATGAATAATTAAACAATTGTTCAATCGATTTTCTTTTTATAATTTATTCTTGACCTATAAATATGACTAACACAAAAGTTAACAAATTTAATGTTTATTTATTCGTAAAGAGGTAAAGAACATGAATAATAATATTATTTCTTAAAATGTGACTTGATTTCACTACAAATTATTATGTAAATTATTCATATAATTATTCAAAACTGTTGGATTTTATATTTGAATTTTACATTTTATTTCAATAATTTGTTGCTAAGCCATTATAAATAGATAAGAAAAAGATAAGTATATTTAAGATTATTCCTGTAATATTAACCGTCGATAAAGTAAATTATGTTAAGATTGTAAGACATAACCTAATAACTTACAAAAACAAGAGATTAATCTAACGTGATACATGATATATAAATTATCATTATTTTTCCAATAAAGTAATAACAAAATTTTAATTTATAATCACAATATTATAAGTCGCAATCATGACTAACAGAGGAGTGCATTTGACTGGAACATCTTTCGCTCAGCCTTCAGTTTTTGAAATAAGTTCTCAGAAATCTTTAGCCTCTGTACTTGAACCCACAGTTAAAAGGATAATTGACGTAAGTATTACTAAGCTTGAATTATTAATTGAGATTAACAAAAAATCACATTTTAAATGACAATTACAAGAAAAATTTAAAATTCAAAATTTCTCGTTAACAATTAGTAAAAAAGTATGGATTTACTACTTCTGCGCAAATATCTGAGCATTATTTTTAAGTATCTTGCACTACTTTAATATTATTATATTTATTATTTTTACAAATAAAAAATATTTTTATTTTAATGAGAGAATTTAGATAATAAAAAGTATTTTTATATCTGAAAATGATAAATAAATAAAAAAATGTAGTATAATATTTTAGCAATTAATATATTATTGTTTATAACTGATATAATATATTATTGTTTATAACTGATATAATATATTATAATTATTAAATTATTGTAAACTTAAAATAATTATTTATTGTAAAAAATTATGTAAATCTTTCAAATAAAGAAGAGAAGTTTATGCTCTTAATTTATTTTAATGTTTATAAGTTTATTTAAAATTAATTTTTAAAATTTTAGCAACAATTAAGTTTGAAATTAAGTTTGTTATTTTTGCAGTTTATAGCTACTTCCAAACCAGACAGGTATGGCTGGATCCTCGAATGGTCAGACGAAATTTTTACTTTATGCAATGGAATTTTACAAGCATTTTTCATCTCCAAACATTGTAAGTATAATAAAAATGTATTTTATAATTTGCTTTGATTTGTATTATATATTTTGTAAGCATAATTGTTTAAAATAAATTAGTCGTAGAACTTACCGTCATATTATAAGGATATCAAATTAACATCTTTGCAATAGCATTTTTTAAAAAATTTTTATTCCCAATTAAATACAAAATGTTTCATTACATATTTAAAAAAATAATTTTACTTTATAAAATACTTTATTTTTTATAAGTACTCTTTCTGTGGAAAAATTTTAAGAATTAAGAACCTTAAATATTAATACTTTTACGCTATAACTTGTGAATTTATAAATTATTATTTGAGTTTTATTTTGTTGATAAAATAAATTTGTTTTTAATTTATGTAGCGATTTAAACATTGCACTTTTTAATAGTTTTTGATTTATTTTAAAATAAATATATATTATTTTATAAAAATTCTTTTCACATTTATCTATCTCAAGAGAATATTTCAATAAAAGAAAAACAAATTTTTTTATTAAAAATTGTTTTTGATATCTTTGAACTATGAATTTTTTCAGCAGTTCAAAGATATCAAGTACAATTTTCAATGAAAAAAATTGTTTTTCTTCCACAAAAATGTACTCTCGAGATAGAAGAATGTAATAGAAGAACATGTTTTTTAAATTAAAAAATTACACAAAGAAAAAGGTAAAAAATGTAAAAAAATGGTCTAGAGGCAACAAAAATCTTTTAGACTTGATGATATGATGTGTCTATTATTACAATTTTTAAGTTTTCTTTTTTTGTACGAATCAAAAAAAAATTAAAAAATGTATTTTATAGGTGGTTATTATTTGTCTGTTAGATTAAACTGTTAGAGTATAATTACATTGAAAAATGTATAAAACAGTAGTATTATAATAAGAGAAATTTGGAAAAATTAAGTATACAATTTTTGCTTTTCGTTTATTTATGTGCTGTCAAATAAGTTATTATTTAAAATATGTTCAATGAATTAAAATTATTTTAAAAAACATTGAATACTTTTGAGTTTTTTGATGCACTATCTTAAAAACTATGTACTGCGTTAAAGCTGGAAATAAACTCAATTAACAGTTAAGATAAATATAGAACCGTTTCAGTGCACGAAAATTTTCACTGGTTTATCATAACATTGTGTCAATGCTTTAACCAATTCTGAACTTAAATCGCTCAAACGTGTGAATGTTGATTCATAATGTTTACAAATTTAAATAAACAAACCATAATATTATACTTTATTCAAAATTAAATATAATTAATTCAAATATTTAATCTAATGTCTAAATGAAAAACAATGGAAATTAATTGAAATATTTTTTGTTGTAGCTGCATCTTTTTCAGAAACATTTTATGGATTAAAAAGAATTTCACTGAACAAAAAAGGTACTGACGTTAGCTTGTCAAGGATACAAAAAATATCTTCTTTTGTTTTTCTTGTTGTATTACCTTATATTGGTTTAAAACTTGAAAAATTAGAAGAAAAGCAAAAAAATAAAAATGTAAATCCGGTAAATATACAATTTTGTTAAATTTTCTATAAGTTACATTAAAAAAAATACATAACAAAATTGAAATTAGCTTAAAAATTGCCAGCATACTTCTAAATAATGATATTTATATATATTTTCAAATTTGTAGAGCCAGACAAATGATCGCGATGTTTACCTCGTAAAAGGTTACAAATTATTTCGCATCATAAACGAAGCTCTAGTAATGTACCATTATGTGTTATATATTTCCGGCCGATCAAAGTACCCAACAGTCACGTTGCGTTTGCTGCGTGCTACATTAACATACTCTCACGTGCAGCAGACAATTACGATCACGCAGCTTTTGAAGAAGATAGGAAACGGTTCATTCAGTATTGGCGATGGTTACAACCTGTTCAAATTATCTTTCATAAATCTCCTCGAAGTAGCTGCATTTTTTGTCCAATTTGCTAGGTGGAATAGCGATAATTATACTAAAAGCTTTACTGCACTTCCAAAACCAACACCACCATCGGTAAAGAATACTGAACACGTAAATATATTTATCTGCATTATTAATTAGCTTTTTTTTAATTGTTCGTGAGTTTAAAAAAATAAAATAAAATATAACCTACAAGAGCACTATTTTCTTTTCATGATATTCACTTGAATAAAATATTAAGTCAATATTCAAGATGAAAATTGAAGAAAGAAATATTTATTGAAAAATGAATGTAAAATATTTACGTTGAAATATTTGCTTTAAAAATTTGTCAGTATATCCATGAAGGAATACATACATTTGTAATGCTACGAAATACAATTTTGTACGTAAATTGTATTGTCAGTTACATATTTTAGATAACATTCGTTAAAAATTATATCACTATTCAATCTACTTAGACGGTTTGACATTTGATATTATTTTGACAATCAAAAACTTATATTATAATAAAACAAGTTTTTCGTTTAAATGTAATGTACATTTATGATTATAAAGTTTTAATTTAAATTAATATAATCACAATTAAAATTTATCATTTTATTAATATAATTAATTTTAAATATGAAGGGTTATTATATTAAAGCTTCCTGTTAAAATTGCAATAAAAATTATAAATTTATTAATTAAATGTATTTCGTGATAAAAATTGATATTTAATACTGACAATTATTATTATAAATGAAAGAATTGACAATTAAACTTTTCATTTTAATTATAATATATTATGTTTCAATAGAGTATATAAATAAAAAAAACTTATTTGGAATATTAATTAGAAGCAGTTTGATTAATATTTCAGTTGCAGTCAAATAATGTACTATTTTAACTAAAAATTAAAATGTATTTGTTAATAACATCTTTACGTAACGTAAAACATGAAAATAATAAAAAAAAAACATTTTATTTACATACAGATTCCAGAAACGGCATCACGTTATAAAGGTTTATGTCCAATTTGTTATAAAACCTACAGACATCCAACAACGCTTATAACATCAGGGTGAGTTAAATTGTTGCCTTTTATTATCACAATAACTACAAATTTGTGCATTAAAAAAATTATTAATTTATTTTTCAGATATATTTTCTGCTACCAATGTATACTACGTGAAATCCAAAAGTACGGTAAATGCCCGGTAACCAATTACCCAAGTGAGGAAAATGACTTAGTGCGTTTGTACACGCAAATTTGATAAGATTATTTTCTCAGTGTGATATTTTGTAAATACCACTATTAATTTTGGTATTGAATTTTTATAAACATTGTTTTTTTTAACCTAAGGACAATTAGATCAAAGGTGAATAGATATTTTTTATTAAATTAAATAATTTTTCTACATGTAAATATGAATGATAATAAATATATAATATATATATATATTATAATGTAATTGTATTATGTGTTCAAAAACATAGAAAAAAATGTGTTTGTACCTTTATCAATGAAGTAAACTCCGCTTGTTTATTTGACGATGACAGTAAGAAGCAGTGAATAGAGGAGCATACATAGAAATGACCATGCATGGAAAGGGTTGCTTCAGCGGCATATAAATAGTTGATTTCCAAGCTCAAAGCTCGTCTGCATTCATTTTTGTCGCCATTTACAAAGACCATTAGCCAGCATCAATGATCAAGAAAAACACTTTAATAAGTAGAAAAAATTGAAACAACAAATCATCATATCAGTTCTGAGTGAAAATGATTTCTCATCAGTTGCAAATCAACACACAGTTGAAATTGCAGTTGACGATTATGGAAAACGTACGATTTTGTTTAGAGATACAAATTTAACTGGACATCCGGCGAGCAGAAAATTTCTCTCGGGTGAAATCGGCTAATAAAAACAGCGTGGCACTGTCAACGTCGATAATAAATTTAAATGAAATAATGATCGATCGGAAGGAAGCGGTTTGCCGACGAATCTGATAGGATTAAGGCTGCGGAAAAAGGTGATAAACATGGTGGAAGAGAGAGAGAGTGATAAAAAAGAATAGATTTTGGCTGCATCTTTGGCGACGGAGAATTGAAACAAAAAAACAACAAAGATAAGACGAAAGTGTCAGTTCATCAAACGGGCCATGTCCGTGCAGTGTTTTAACAGATATCCCAGGTCCGCGGGGTACATTAGGATCGGAATAGAGGATATAACGTAGCCAACTCGGGGAAGTATGTCATATAAGGAGAGGGAGAGACGATGCACGAGGCTTGCGTCTGGGGATGGCAGTTATCCCAGTAAAAATCGATCCTCCCCTCTCTTTTCCGACTTTTTCCCCAGAGATGCTTGCAGCAGAGAGAAGTGGTGGAAAGAGGAGAGTTTGCAGGGTTCGCAATGACTGCTACCTGCACAATTTTTGGTTTGATTGTATGAACGTGAATCACACGTACCTCGATCCTCATGTACACACGCACATCTCCGTGTAGATATATTATCTATATATCGCTTGTATGCGCAACGAACGAGTGTGAATGTAGAAAAGAATAATAATAATAAAAAAAGGAGAGAGGAAAACTGGCGCGGGAGAGGGAAAGAACGCGAAACGAGAAAGAGTGAGAGAGAGAGAGAGAGGAAAGGAACGAAAAAAATATAATAAAAAAGCGCTTCCGTCGAAACGACTGAATTTCTATCGTCCGCGAAAACGACGGATGTAAAAAAAATACACAGACACGA
>JABFPM010003197.1:0-14836 GCA_022817325.1 Idris sp. 1 HC-2018
GAAAGTGGCTCAAAATGACAATGGACCATCAATTTTAAAAGAATTGCGCTCAGTTGGAAAAGAACCAGGAGTTTTGGTGTTTGCATTCTGGTGTGTTGGTGCTGGAATGTGCACCGGAGTAATCTGGAACTTTTTCTTCTGGTACACTGAAGAAATTGCGACAACAGCTCAACGACCTTGGTTGAAAACTGTTCAGGGTCTGTTGATTGGGATGCAGTCTTTTCTGGGTGAAATGCCCTTTAATTTTGCATCCGGAGCGATACTTAAGAAGCTGGGCCATGTAAATGTTATGAGTTTAGTACTTCTTGTTTATGCAGTTAGGTAAATTCCTTTTCACTAATACATCAATCTTAATTAAACACTCATAGAAATTCATTGAATTAATACATATTTTTTATAGGTTCATGACTTACAGTATGATATCAAATATTTGGATATTTCTCATTTTTGAATTACTGCATGGTCCATCTTTTGGACTTTGCTGGCCTGCCATGGTGTCGTATGGGGAAAAAGTAGCGCCACCTGGCACAAAAGCAACAATTCAAGGATTAATTGGAGCTATTTTTGAAGGCATTGGTGAGTAATCAATCAAACAATTTATTTATACTTATTTTGTCGGGGAAAAATAAAAAAATTTCTATTTTTTTAGGAGTGTCCTTAGGTAGTTTAATATGTGGATCATTGTTAGACATTTACAAAGGAGTAACGACTTTTAGAATATTTTCTGGCGGTGCCTTGGCGTGGCTCGCCATTTATTGGACTTTACAAATGGCTCTCCGCAAAAGCAAATCCAATCTGCTAACTCAGGGCCACAGTCGTAAGAGTTATTCTGAGAATAGTAAACTTTAAAATAAGCTGATGCAAATGATGATAAATCGTTGGCATCAAATAAGGAAAACTTTATTAGTTGAAATGAAATTGGTGTGATTGCAGATTTGCATGCGAGTTATATGCCTCCGGACGATGCACTCCTCGTAACTATGAGTCAAGAAATGACAACTTATTGACATTGGTCAATACAAAATTGGGATAATCCGCGAACAACAAAAACTCAGTGTTTTCACTGAAAAACCGATGACAATTTTATATAAGTTTTTATGTTGAATATTTTTTTAGGTTGAAATATTTATGGTGTTTGCAGTATTGTTGTTTTAATTTTGTTGACATTTAATGTACTCTATTCATTTATTACAAATTATTTGTTAATTTTTATAATTTATATTTTTTTGTACATATAAGATGTATGTGTTTAATGTACATTAAGTAATGATGGATGTTTATTCATATAGAAAAAAAAACTTGAGAATTTTTTAAATTAATTTATTACTATTCCAAATTCTTTAAAAATTATTACAAAATTATATTAGACTTTAAATAATGGAAATGTATTTAAAAAAATATATATATAAATAAGTGTGATTTTATTTTATATATTTGAATAAATTAATTGATATGATTAAACAATTTATAATTTGAACAAAACTAAAGTTTTATAACTTTTATAGATAATATAAAACATGCAAACTAAAAATACCTTTACAGTTCTGTAAGAATCTAATTATAATAATAGTAAAGAACAAAAAATTTAAATTATCGAATAAATGTTCATTAAACTTACTAAATAATTCAAAGAATAATAATTAATCAAGTCTGCCCATAAAAACATGTTATGTCACAAATACCACTTTTAATAATTTCTCAAGTGCTTTCTAAAATGAAGATCGCGCTCCAAACACATAAATATATTTTTACATGTATAAATATTATAAATAAGAATTGACGTAAAAATGGTTTTCAACCAATTTAGTCAGTATTAACAAAATAAATCGTCAATGTCAATATTTTGTATGCTAGGAGTATAAGTACGGGTGATAATTTTTGTACATTTGTAATGCGATCAAATTATAAAATATCCACCTTTTTTATATAACTTCAAGAGGCGAAAAATTATTATAAATCGCAGAACAAAACATAAATATTATAAATAACAACGAAATAAATTACTACATTAAAATTTTATATACAGTAAAGAGTAGTTTCTTTTTGGTTTAATATCGACGATTCCATCGGGATCTTTTCATCGCCGTTCTTTTGGCTAAGCCCAAACCTATAATGAAAAGTGTAGCCAAGAAAACTATCGAAATACTTAAAACCAAAATCATAGTTCCACTCGACCTAAAAAATATTTTGCCAAAATGTTCGTCATCTGGATTCTTCATTCTTGTTAAAATAGTATCTACATCCTGGCAAAATATTGAATCAGTCCAATTGTACCAGTGGATTAAACGATAATGTTTAAAGTATTCTGGCTCAGTACATCTGAAAATGTTAATCATTATTAATCCTCTTCTTTTTGTTAATTTTCTTTATTTATTTATTACGTTTTAACTCGTTCTTACCTTAACTCAGTTAATAGGTTTTCAAACTTATGATTTTTATAATAAAAAGTTATGTAGTCTTCCAAAATCCACTTAGCTTGACAGTCACAAATCACAGGGTTGTATTGAAAATTGACTCCGTATTTCACAGTAGGCAAAGAACCTGAATTTGTTTCAATTTTTGGCAAACGCTTTAAGCCATTGTTTCCCAAATCCATCTTTTAAATGTTAAAATTTATTATAAAAATATACTGATTTAATTAATTAGAATCAAATGTTGATATTGATAAGAAGCAATTTGTATTCTTACATAACAAATATTCAAATGTTTGAAAGTGTCGCTGTACACAAAATCCAAATTTAAATTATTAGTAAATGAAATATTCATACAGCTTTCTGGATAATTTTCCAACATTTTAAACATGTTATTATTCAATTTTCTAATCTTATTAATTCCATTTACTTTTAGACTCATTAATTTCAATTTTTCTGTAAACTCAAAGTGCTCAAATTTATTTTGCGATAAAATGAGCTCTTCCAAATTAGGACAATTTTTAAAATTAATTTCACCAGGTAGAGTTTTTAGTTCATTATTACTTATATTCAGAATCCGCAAAAAAGGAAGTGATATGTTGAGAAAAGTAGTTAATTTGTTTTGATTAAGGTATAACAGTTCCAGTGAACTTTTTGTCTCGTTTGTATTCTGAAATTAATGAAATTCATTTAATTGATTTTTGAATTTTAAAAACCTTAAAAACTATTTTTAAACAGGTCACATTAAATTAAGAAAATAATCTAATCTTAAAGTTAAGGAATTAACGATACAAACTAGAGCTTATCATCTAGTAAATATTTCGGATATATATAGTTACTAATCCAACTATGATTTTTTATTATATTTTTAACTTTGTCTATCCATATATTTTATTTGTATAAATAAAAGTTAAGAAAAAATCATGTTCAAAATTAAAATGTAGTAATTTTATATAATTAAAAAAATTTTAATTTAATTTAATTTGTACTTTTTGCACTTATCAGTATTAATTGATAATGAGTTTTGACACAGACAAATATTTTAAATTAAATCTCAAATAATTAACTGCTTTTACTTTCTCATTAGTTCTAATTACCGATCACTTGTATGATTAGCTCATTCTTATATGGGCATATCTCACGTATCTTAACACTTGCAATTAAGGTATGTCTATGATGTAAAAGTGTTTAAAAGTGAATTCTTATAAACTGTTTATGTTTTGTATAAAATATATAATAATTTTCAACTCAGGTGCACACATTAATTAATAGTATTTATAGGTTAAATCATTGTTGAGATATTTTTTAAAAAATTAAATTATAAATATTGAAAATTATAATTTAATGCCAGTTTAAATATTTAAAAACGAAATCAATCGATTATTGCAAGCAATGAACAGTAAAAAACAATTTTGTATGAATTATTTTATAACAGCATTACGGAATGTTACGGACAAAACAGATTTTATGATTTTTTGGAACAAATATTTCAATTTATTTCAAACTATTGAATAATATTCAAATATGCCGAGCACGTACAATTTTAATGAGTTTTACTAGCAATTCGTCGAATAAAACGGACTATTTGACATCTACGATAATCTGCACGATCTGACATATGTCGATATAACATGAAATTATTAACTAATTAGTAAAAATGTGTATTTAAATTACTTTTTATTCTATTCTATATTAAACACAGTTCATTTTTATTAATGAAGCATATCGAATAAAAGTATATAATATAAATTATAATTAGTTTTCTTTGACAATATTAAAATTTGGAAAATCTGAGGGACAACTGTTTATTATAAAATACTTTGTTTTTCAGAATTAACATACCGTTTTATATGAAATATTTCGGAAGTCCAAGTTTCAAAGAACTTTTCTTGATAAATTCATTTAATCTAATGATTTCTATATACATAAATATTAATGTCAAAAATCAAAAAGCATGACAGGGACAGATTACGAAACTCTAATTCTGAATGTTTTCAGCTACATAACTTATTAAATTGGTCAGTTTTATAAAAAAAAAGCTGACACCTAGTTAATTGAACTACGAAGAATTAATTTCTATCATGAAAATTAATAAGTTTAACTTAGAAAACAATAAACGGATTGAGAGGCAGCATAATTTAAAAGTTTCTGAGACATGCCCATAAATCTATCTTAAGAACTGTTCAATTATACACTGCATTACATGCACGTGATCAAACTTTATCCGAAGTAACATCATCAATCACTTTTGTTCTGTTATTCAGTATTCAATTTCATTAATTATTATATTTTTATAATCTTTTCAAAAATATTAGTTTAAATATTAAAAATATCGACTTTTTAAAATAAAAAATAATTGAGTTTATTCAATTTAATATCGTAATTACACGAAAATTATTTTCTCATTTTAATTGAAAGCGAAAATTGAATTTTATCTATTGAATCAACTTAAATAATTGTAATTAATTATTTACACTGTAAAAACTGACCTCAAACATGAAGAGTTCGCTTATTGAATTATTTTGTACATTAAGCTCTAATAGTGTATGCGGAAATCCAAACTTCGATCCAATGGCATTACTTTCCGCACTCAGTACTTGTAACTTTTCGAGCCCCGAAACATCAAGTTTTTTTATCAAATTCCAACTCAAATCCAAATAACTTAAATTGGTCATGTCGCCGAGCATTTCAGCATCAAAAACTTCAATTTTATTACCAGATAAATCCAAAAATGACAGCTCTGGTAAATAGTTATTCTTAAATCCTTGTAAATCTTTTAACAAACAATTACTCATATTTAATCGTTTTAAAGATAATAATTCCAAAATTTCACTCTCAAAATTCTCTACTTTGTTGTAAGCTAAATTTAGTTGCAATAATTCCTTATAGTCATTTAAGTGAGTCAAATTTTGAATCAAATTGTTAGAATAATCCAAATTCAGGACTCCGCGTGTGTTTAACCCTGCTTTTACTACTGTCAAATTATTGTTAGAAAAATTGACACTGACAACAGACCCATTTTGATTATCTTGAATTTGTTGCAAATATCTTTCATTGAGTTGCTGGTATGTACAGTCGATGTTTATTTGATTATCTGTTAAAAAAATAAGTGCTATTTATTTTTTTTTCTTTTTGTATAAAAATTTATTTAATATGTTACACAATTCATAATTCACCTATGCTGGTACATCTGCACTGAGTACACATGCGGAGCACAAAATCGCCCAACTGAACGTAACATAAGAAAATTAACACGGTAACACACAATTTCCCGCGGTCCATCACGGCCGAATAAGTTTTAAGCGCTACGTCAAATCGCAGTCGACATCGGCGTTTGTTATCTCGTTTAAATAGTCTTAACTTTACGCTTTCATTTGATAAGACTGATAGTCATTGACAAATAAACGATGATTCACAGACATTTTTTGTTAACAACTAGTCAATATTTTTTTTGTTTATAATTATATGTATAAAGTTATTGATAATTTAAGGTAAGATGATTTCATTTACATTTTGATGTGATTTTTAGTAACAAAAGTTATATTATATTGAAATGTAAAGGGCTTTAAGAACGCTTGAAAAAGCTAGTAATGCTAGCTTGCTTTTTCGCTTTCACCGGTTCAACCTTCTTGGGTTTCGGTGCTGGCGCTGGTTCCGGCTCCGCGTCAACTTCTTCAATTACAGTAACTTGTTTGGTCAGAACAAAACCATCCTCGTCTTCGTATGATTGGCTTACGACTTTGCGAATTTTTACTTTCCCATTTTGTGCCTTTGAAGGTTCTGGAGATGGCGATTTTCTAGAAATTAAAATTACATTCAAGAAAGTTTTTACAAGTTTAAAACTTAAATTATATTCATAAAATATAATTTTAGAAATTAAAATATTGAAATACATTGTTGAAACATAATTTTGTTTTACTATCAAATTTAAATAATATTCATAATAAAATTGAATTTGAAACCTTGAAAACGGGTTTTCTGCCGGTTCGACAATTTCTTCTGCTTCTTCTCGGTCAGAATGACCAGACTTCATTTCCTCGTCCTCGCTCGAATCCGACGCAACAACTATACGTTTTCTTTTGTTTGCCGATTCTTTTTTAGCTGGACTTCTTGCTCGTTTTTTATTCTGATAAGTTCTAACTTTTGTATTTTTTGATCTAAAATAATTGTCGACATATTAATTTTACAATGATAAATCAGAAAAATATTTCGATTTACGATTTTATTTACCCAGTGTTCAATTTTACAGGACTCTTCTCCGGACTTTCAACTTTTTTTTCTCTGAAAAATTATAACTTAATTGATTAAAATAGAAAAAATAAAAAATATTGTATTTCAATAAAAATATACAAACTCTTTAACTGGAGTTAGCGGTTTTTTCTGCTGTTCAGTAGACTTAATTTCAGGTTTCTTTTGATTAGCTACTTTTCCAAATAGATTTTTGAAGCCAGTCTGCGTAGACTGCACCGGTTTTTTGTTCGTTTTTGCATTACTTTTTGTACTTTCAATTTTAGCTTTTGGCTTTTCCTTTTCCACTTCTTTCAGCTCTTCTTTTTCATCTTTATTTTCCTTTTCCACTTTCTTTACGATTTTTTCTTTTGCATTGTCGTCAATTTGTTTGGTTTCAGCTTTTTCTGTACTTGTTTCCACAGATGCTGGTAAATTTTCAGTTCTTAGAGGACACTTTTCCAGTTTAATTGCACTGAATCGGACATCACCATTACCTAAAAAAACGTTTTTCCATAAGTTTCTTAACTTTTAACCATAGAATACACCCATGGGGTTATTTCATCCTGCTGAATTTTTATTATGGTCTTAAATTTTAAAACTAAAGGAGTTAGCATCATTTAATTATTCTTATAAAAATATCAACTGAAATTCTTTTGACTTGCAAAGTTATTGGAAATAAGCTCTGTATATGCCACAAAAAGCAAGTGCGAAATTCTTAAAGACCATCATCATAGACCCCATCAGTGCAATAACGTACATAAAGCAAGATTTTTTTCAATATTTCATTTTAGATTACTTATCAAACAAACCTTATTACTATTTTATTTTTTTTGTTCTTACCAAACATTTATTGCACACAAACTTGAATTGCCAATATTTTTTTAAGAAATAACAGTAATTTGCATACTTTTTGTATAGATACACATGTAAAAGATACATATAAAAGATACATAAATAATGTATGTATCTATATAGTTAATTTTAGTAAAAATATTACATTTAGCAGAAATGGACTTAGCTTAAAAATTGGCTTAATCACACACATCCTTTATATAAAAGGCCCTATAAACGTTTCGTAAAGAGAAAAGTGTAAAATATCTATACATTTTTGTTAAAATTCTTATGAGTGATTAATTAGTAGTTTTGGACAAAAATGACCCGAACAGTGTATTCCCGTAAAAAAGATCAATGTATTCTAGGGTTAAATACTATAATTTGTTTAAAAAGGCCTTCAGGAACTAAAAAAGTGTTAAATTTGAAGCTAACTATTTATTATATATACAAATAAATTAAAAACAATTTTATGAGTTCCTAAAGGCCAAATTATAATAATTGATCAGTATTACCAGTAGTTGCCAGCATTTCAATATCAGGCAGGGCTTTTTGAACACTGTAAATGTGCTGAAAGTCAAGACGTTCGAATTTTTGTTTTGCAATCTCAAGGTCAGCCGCACGAGTGACTTCCATTCGCAACGAGCCATCTTCGAGTTGACCTTTTATAAGAAAAGTTGCGTCAATTTCTGTTTTGTGATTATCGTAATAATTTTGGAGAATATCTTTGGCGATGTTCACGTGCACTTCGAGCTCTTTGCTTAACCATTTGTAAGTTACCTAAAAAATATACGACAATTTTAAACTTTGAACACTTTTTTTTAAACAAATATATTGAAATTTATGTAATTATAAAAGATAAATTGAATTATAATTATTATACATTGTTATAAACAATGTTTATTTATATTTACTATAAAATCAACAGAATTAAGGTTATGTTATTATTTAGACAAATACAAATTATTTCTTACCAATTTATCGTCGTCGTTCACAAACGAAGAGATATATTCCAAATAAAGATCCAAATTTTGAACCATCTTAAATTTAAACTTTTGATAACAATGAAGCCCAGTCTAACCAAAAATCGCGACAATTTTTGTTCAAATATAAAAGACGTAATACAAATTTCTTTTTTATTTTTGTTTATCCTGAAATCAAACTTGATTGAAACAATTTATTCACAATGAAAAAGCTTGTGTTTTGCAACAATAAATTGCACATTCGTTGACATTTGTTTTCAACATTTTCAGGCGCGAAATCAATTGCACTTATTGGCAAAGGTGGCGCCACCTGTCCTGAACGTGGCTGCTCTCGTCTCGTCCCGATGCTTGTCAATGTGTGAGTAATTCACACATTTTCTACAATCGGAATTTTAGTCATTACGTAGAATAATTTTTTTGTTTTGTTATATTTATGTGCCAATTTTGTTAACACCTTCAAATTAAATCCACACGACTCATCGTTTTTCCAAACGTATTTGCCATTTTTGCAAGCGGCTCAGCAGCAGTTCTGCAAATTTTATCTCTACTGGGTCTGATTATACTCCTTCACTTGTCTTGTCTTGGCAATTTTTTTTTCAAACAATTAAAAAAAAATTGATGTCAAATCTCAAACATGAAGATTATTTTCAATGTACAATTCTGTTATTGTTACTTTGGCATTGGCTTTTGAGGTTATGAAGGAATTTTGACAAAAGTGGTTTTGCACACCGTCTGCTCATGTCAAACGAGCTCGTGAGAGACACAGGTAATTATGACAATTAAAAATTTATTGCAATTAATTGACAATTTAAATGAATTAAAGCTGTTGTGCAGTTTGAGGTTAAGATTTGTAATTCTTGCAGATTAAATGGAATTTTAGTTTGATTTCAAAAAGGAGCAACATGACAGATAATAGTTCAGACATATCTGAACTGTTTTCCCTGTTGGAGTCGAATAAAGTGAAAGATGTGGACGAAATCAAGAAACTTTTTCACGAATACTTTTTGTCAAGTAAGTGCACTTATTGCGTCAGAATTGATTTTAAAAACTTTTTAAAATATATAACATAATTTATTTATAATGATAATTTTATATATTTGTATTTTGTAATTTCAGTTAAAGATAATTGGCTTGTAAATGGCTTGTTCGATTATTATTTAAACACCAATTCTCAACGAGTGATTGAAGTGCTGGTGGGAGTGCGAGAGCCACACGACAAATACCTTTTGGATCGTCTTGCTGAATCCTTGTGTAAATCTGGAAATGTGGAGCAGAGGGAGCGATGTATTGCATTTTTATTTCACGTTGCAAGACAGCAACCCACTTGGTTACACAAACTGTCAGGACACCAACTCTTCAAAGAATTGCTCAAATTATTAAAAGTAATTATATTTATTTCTAACTTTCATGCATTATGAATATTTATATTTACATTTTTCAATAATTATTATAATTTTATCAAACTTTGTCTTATTGATTCTTTATTTTTATAATGTAATCATTTGCAGAATGAAGGAAACATGATATCTTTAATGGGTGCACTTTTACTTCTGGTAACATTGCTGCCAATGTTGCCAGCGACATTGGGACCATTTTTAAATGAAATCTTTGAGATCTATGGACGGCTCGCTAATTTTCATTACTATCAAACAATGGCAATTTCTTCCAATGTTTCATCCAACATGGAAATAGACCAAGTACATCTCCTACACTTGCAAGTGAGTTTTTTTTAAATGCTTTTATTTTGTAAACTAAATTATTAATTTTGATATTGTATTTATAAAAATTAAATTGTATTTGTTGTTTTTCAGATTTCATTAAACAGTCTGTTCCATCGACTATACGCCATGTATCCATGCAATTTCATATCATACTTACAACAATATTCGCAAAGCCAAAATTTGATTTTCAGGCATACCATCAAGCCCATGTTGGCCTCGGTGCGCATGCATCCATCACTCATCACCATGACAAAAGACGCCGAAACAGCGCCAGCAAGGTGAGCATCAAAATAAATTTGCATTTTTAAGTTTATTTTATTGTACATTCTTATTTCAATTTATATTGCAGATGGAAAAAAATTCAACACCACGATATAGTAGCAGAGTGTGAAAAGTTTACTTTAGAACAAAATAATCGAGAAGAAGTAGTGACCCCACATGCCCCACCGAGACATTTTACTCCTATTCCAGGTGAATTGTTATTAATAAAATAAATAATTCTAATGTTAAATTGTATGTAAACTTAATTTTAAATTTTACTTTTAAGCATTTCAAAATACTCCCACGCCATCGGTGCCATCTGGTGACGATGAAGATGTTTTCTGGTCCCCAAGTATGCTCATATCGCCTCATAGTCCTGTGCCCTTGAACACAGCACCTGAGTCGCGATCAACACCTTCAACACCAAACACAAACAGGTCTAGAACATCTCCTCCAGAGGCCGCTGTAGAAGCAACTCCAGAAACAACACCAGTTAAGGTACATTCAGTAACACTAGAACTACCAAATTTGTGCCATTTTGTAATTAAAAGCTTCATGAGAGTACTAATTTGTAAGGGATTTGTTCGAAATTTGTTCACATTTATTCTTTTAAGGTGTTTTTACTTTCTGTAAATTTTCGAATGACAGAATTCATTTAAAAAATAATACTTTTTACCTAGAATTATATCAATGGTACAAATTTGTAACGGTTGAGGTTTTTTTTATTGCATACATTTTTATAAAACCACTTTAAAAAGTATCTTTTTTATTTTATGATTTTAAGTAGTTACCAGAATCTAAAATAAATCATTTAATTATGAATAATTAAATTATTTTTTAATACTAACAATGAGTAGGAATCTATTTCCCCTAGAAATACCGAGATAACGAATTTGTTCTCTTTTTAATTTGAAATACTTGAAATATACCACGGTTTTTGATTTTGAACGATGTGTCTACTTTCTAAAACTTTTTCTTTATTATTTAATTATATTATCAAAAGTCATTTAACAAAGTTTATTAAAGATGGAACAAATCAGTGGTTCTAGGGGTACAGATTTTCTTGTAGTTCTAGTGTTTAAAAAAAAGTTTAAATTCATTCAAAAATGTATTCTTGTTAGGATTTACGAATGGCCTCGCAACGACAAATTAGTTTAGGTTACGGAGCTGTTCGAGCGTTAAGTGCGTTTGGAAATGGTGCACTGGGTGTGAACTCGAGACCAACAACACCAGTGTCAGATCCGAGTCAGGCAATTATAGCTCAAAAACTTGGCAAAGTTATGGCCGAGCGACAAAATTTGAGCGCTTTGCGTCAGAAGCCGGCATTTATAACCACTGATGAAAGTGACAAGACCTCCCATAATGACGATTGGGTTACGTTGTTACCCCAACAAAATGGCAAAAATGAGTTCTCTTGTCAGGAGGATCAGGAAGTAAAAAAAAAAGAATTATTTTTATTGGATATAAATTTTGTAGTTATCTTACTAATGTGAAAATATTTATTTATAGATTGCAGCGATCGTGAATGCCCAGAACGACAAAAAGAGTAATCGAAATTTACAACACGAGTTTCAAACTATAGAAAGTTTATCAAAACAAGTTCCAAGTCGATTTAATTTAAAGTATCTACCAGTCCCATCATCTTCTACCTTTTCAAAAGTACGTTTACCTGACTTTTATGAATCAATTTAATTTATTTTTGAGTTCTTATAAGTTTTCTATAAGAATTATTAAATAAATTGTACATTTCCTGAACTAAACTTACAAGTGAACATTTTTTTGATATTTTATTTACAGATGCGCCGAAGGACAAAGTCTTGTTCAGATTTGAGTAAGATGGAACTGACGTCAGAAAAAATTTGCCTAAATACTAAAATAAGGAGGGATCACAAAGACGCAAAAGGTGGCAAGACGTCAGTTGAGAACGTAGCAACTCAGACTATTCGTTTAGACAATTGGACAAATGCAGATGGCAGCGGTAAAGTCTCAAGGCAAAGTTCCGACAGTCGGACAACTCCGACAGCCTTTCTTGATAAATATATTGAAAGTTGCGTTCGAGCGAACTGTGCTGATGGAATTCACAAATTTAGTAAGAAATTATTATGTTATTTGTAATAATTTTCTTCGTTACATTTAAAGTTTTGATTCAAATTTTTTAAACATCTATTACTTTCTTTGTGTAGAAAATAAATTAAAACAACTCAAAACAAAGAAAGGTTCCGAGGAAGCAGATTCGAACGATGATTATCAAGAAGAGGACAGTCGTTGCGATATGTATTGTGTATATCAAAATTTACAGTTGATGCAAATACAACTGCAGTTCGAAAGACAAAGACGAGAAGTACATGCGGAAAGAAATCGAAGATTGTTGGGAAAGTTGCGTGATTCGCGAGCACTTGAAGAGCATGCGTGTGCTTTAGTAAGATTTTTTTTTTTTTATAATCGATGCAAGTATAATACAAATTATTTTTATTTTTAACTCAAATTTGACAATTGCAGACCAATCGAATAAAAATGTTAGAAAAAGAAATTGAAAGTTTAAAAATAGACATAGACAGAAGTAAAAAGGAATGTCAAAGTACTGAAGAGAAGCTTTCAGAAACACTTGAATATTGGCAAAAAAGGGTAACTGTTATTTGTAAAATCCACAGGTTTATTTTATCTATAAATAAATTATGAAGAAAATAATTTTCTTTTTATTCTCTCTGTTTTTCTTAATAATATATTTAATTACTGTTGGTTTCATTTTCAGTGTGTGGAGGAGCAAAAACAGAAAAAATTGTTAGGTGATGAAGTGGAGGCCCTGAAAATAGAGCTAAAAAATGAGCAAAAGAAAAAGGTGGATTATGAGAAGCAATTAAACACCACTGAAGCAGCTTTGTGTGAGGCAGCACATCAATTACAAGGCGCTTTGAAAGCGGCTAGTCAGACTCAGGAAATCAAACAAGTTTTGGATACAGTACACAAAAAGTATCTTCTTATAGGAGAGGTGATTTAATTAATTTTTCGTCTCCACTCAGCTTCTAAATTTCCTTATTAAATTTTAAGCTAATTTTGCAAGTCCTTGTGGTAAAATAATTTTTAAAATTAAGAAAATTTTCCCTTCAAATTGAAAACAAAAAAAGTTGAAAGTTCAATAATAAAAATTTTGTCTTTAATTTGTCAGGTCGTAAATAAATTAAAAGAACGCACAACCGGTCCAATTCATATGGCACGAACGGAAAATTCACTTATTCAAAGGGCTTATTCTGAAGAATTATCAAGTAAGTCTCATTGAATATTATTTTTAATTTTACACGATTATTTTGTATTATAAAATTTATTAATTTAAGGTCTTCGGAAACAATTGGAGTCTCAAACCACAAAAATGGAGGCTCTCCGGTGTCGTCTTGTAGAGCTGGAAAATCGTGACGCGCGCAAAGAAGTGCAATTAATCGAGGAACAGCGCCACTTGCAGGAAGTCAAAGAACGCTACGAGGCCGAGCTCGCAGCGGTCGAGTCGAAGTACACTGCGCAAACGCAGATCATCCTGTTCCTGGAGAGCCGAATTTTGGAGCTGCACGGCACACTGGAGGCTGCGACCAGTCGTCGGGGGGGCGCCACCTCTGCGGCCATCAATCTCGCGTCTTCGGCGTCGTCGCCGAAAGAACGCTCGCCACCGCTCTCGGTAAGCCTGGCATCTTCCAGCGAGGGCAGTCTCGCGTACATGCAGAGTGCTGCCACGCCTGGCATCGTTATGAACGATTGTTGCAACACCTCAGGCGAGATCTCAAATCTGCAGGCGATAGTCGAGCCCAAACAAACCACCTCAACAGATTCAATCTGAAATGTTTTTACTGCAAGTTTGGCTTCTAAAACATTACGTATTTTTTGACTTGTACGAAATTTTGTGTTGGAAATTTGCAAACGAAATAATTTTGTGCATTCTCATTTCTTCTTTATTTTTTGTTTTTAATTATTTCGTGCTGTTTTTTAGAGAGATTCAATTTTTCAGATAACCATTGTGAATATTAATTCTATTGTCGTTTAAATATTGCAATTCAGTCTTTATTCATTTTTATTTATTAGCAAATGTATAATTTTATTGATGATTATGTATAGGAGACTTTGTCAATGAAGCGCAGGAAAACATTAGTATGTTTATTTATAAGATATATGTAAATCTGATTGTAAATTCATTTACGAATTTACGTTATGATTTATACAGACAATATGTAACGTAAGTTTTTAATGTTACTTACAGTTGTATAAATTATTATAGTTATTTTTTTATTAACCCTTTCGTTACCGGTGTTGCTTTAAAGCAACATATTTTATTTTTGAATCTTTGTTATTAAATCATACTAATAATAAGTTCTTTAATTTTTACTACTTATTTAGGTGGAAATAGACTTTATAC
>JABFPM010003198.1:0-14835 GCA_022817325.1 Idris sp. 1 HC-2018
TTTGAGTAAAGATGTTTAGAAGAAGGTTCAGACTTATTCAACCTGTCCAGAACTACGTAGATTTCCACCTTCAGCACCTCCTGCACCATGGACATCAGGGAATCGTTCATAGGAATGAGTCCACTGATTATTTGGATCCTATTCAAGGACATGTTATCTTGAATTTGGTGGATGCTTTTTCCCGCTTTTCTGTAATTAAGCTCTTGTCATCAATGTTTGCAGTTGTGTTGGTCAAACCCACTCGTGACACACTCACTGACTATGGATTTCCTGATTGCATAGTTTCGAACAACGGAAAGCAGCTGACATCTCAGTGACGTTCTTTTATTTCAAAGAAAGGTGTTAAATATTTAAACACTTTTCCTTTTCATCCGTCTTTTAACGATTTGGTTGAAAGAGCGCTTTGCACTTTTAACTCTTTAAAGCGTTGCTTCAAAGCAACTTATTTTATAATAACTCATTACGAAAATAATTTATGTCTAATACATTTCATAAACATATGTAATGCTTCTGTAGTCTTCATTTGTTTTTTCTTCCAATGCAAATCGTCTCGTAATACAAATGAAAACATCGTTTGGAGCAATTGTTTAATGGTTATATCGATCTTTTTTGACAGTTTTAAAATGTGTTGATTTCAAACATTGCTATTTTTTGTCAAAAGCTAATATTTAAGTATTCTTGTATGTGTTAATTATAAATCTAACATCAAAGAAGCAGAAATTTGTTCAATTTTAATATAAAAATTTACATTTGTATTTAACAGCAACATTGCATATATTTTAATTGAAATTAATTTCAAACAAAATGATAGTTAAGACATGGATGGGGACCTTGAAGATTTTTTTAAACTTTGTCGATGAAATCAATATTTATTGTGAAATTCCTAATGGTACTAGGTCAGATAATGATATTGACGCAATTGATGACGAGAATGAGCATGCTTACAACTTACGATCACGTACACGGCAAGCCAAAGAAAAATTAGCTGAATAGATTGCACTTTGTCTTCAGAAGCAGTTAGAAGAGAATAAGAAAGTATGTGATTGGAACTTGATCAAATAAAAAAAGTGTTAAGAGTTAAACAAATTAAGAAAAAAATAATAATTTTTGTAAAATTGTATAAAAATGTTAATTCATTTTTATCAGGTTGAAGAAGAAGAAGAAGAAAACTCTGACAGTGATTCTTTTTCATCTTCACCACGGAAATAAATTCGGAAAAGCAAATCCAGTAAAGGATCACAATCTACATCTAAAACTAGATCTTCTAAGACAAAGAAACAGAAACCAATTAGAGAATTTAGCAAAACAGATTTTGAATCTCCAGATGTGACCTGGCAAAGTTGTATTCCAAATCCTTCATCGGTAGATGTTTCCCCATTGACTTTATTCAAAACTTTTATTCCGGATGATCTACTTTGATTGTAGAACAATCAAGTCTTTATGCTTAACAAAAAGATTTTTATAATTTGAACACTGACAGACATGAAATTGAGAATTTTTTAGGCATATTACTTCAAATGGGAATAGTACATATGCCTGCTCTTCGTATGTATTGGTCAAATAAAACAAATCACTCTGCCATTGCCAACGTAATGAGCCGTAATCGATATTTTATCATTATGAAATATTTTCATTTATCAGACAACGAGCTCATGCCTTCAAGATTTGTTACTTTTCAGCTATTATCATTATAAACAATTTTAATAATATTAATTTAACAGACCGGTTAAGAGTTTCTGAAATATGCCTACAAGTAGATGTCACTGAGCTATGTTAAAACAGAGTCATTGATTAATAATTAATAATTTTCAAAAAATTACATTGTACTTACGTACATTGTCCTTATCTATTCTTGCGCCATTATCAACCAAAATTTTGACTATTTCAAAATTATCAATCATCTTAGTCGCTTAAAAAAGAGAAGATTTATTAAATCTGTCTTTTTCGTTTATTTTAGCTCCACTTTGCAATAATAAACCAATATCATTCACGTCACATCGTTTCTGGCAAGCGTAATGTAACGGCGTGGTTTTATTTGCATCGCGCAAGACTTCAACAACTTTTTTGTCTTATTGGATCAACAATTTTATTTTCTTCAGGTCATGATGTTCAATTTCCTCAGACATTATTGCACGTTTAAATTATAAAGAACGTTGTGTATTGAGATTTAATGTTTCTTTGAAAACGAACGTTTTCGTTATGCTATTAGTATAGTATATAAAGCACTGACTAAAAATATAAGAAGATTGAAGATGCTGTGCAAGAAAAAGAACTGTAAGGCATGAATACAGACATAGAAACGTGCACCTCTCGTCACCACACAATAAAGAATTCTGTTTTACCTTTAAGTATGCCAGTCCATCACTTAGTTGCACCCTATTTAAATCAGGGGTCTTACACTCCAGCATTTAAAAGTTAGGGAACAAAGACAGCTATAGAGCACTATCTTTTTTCTCTGCCTTGCAATCATTTAAATGTAAAACCTCTGCTGTATTTTTGAGTGCACTCAGTGTATAAGAACTTTGACAGGTTTAATTTAAATTAATCATATAAATAGATGTTGCAATACTGCAACAAAATATTCAGTTTTAGATTTTCTTGAATATTTTCGAAGTAAGAATATGCATAATATGTCAATTTATTTTCTGTAAACTTTTTTGTTTTTGAATTCAAATAAAATAAAAATTAATAATTAAAGTATTAGTCAAATTACCAGTTGAAATTACAATAAACTTAAAAACCAGGCTTCACTCCAGAGTTTGACCCTGTCTCCATTAGAGAAATTTACGGACACGTTAATTTAAACTAAAAAAGTTATTTGAACTTTAAGAACTACACTGAGAAAGCAAACTCGTACGAATTATTTGTAAACCAAATCGTAAATTTGTACGAATAAATTTATAAAAGCTAGAGTTTGTTTATTTGTCGTGTGCAAATGTTGTCTAAATTGAGTTTTGTGTTAACCAATTTTGAATAATTAAAACATAATTTTGATTTGAATAATTTGTATTTATCATATTTGTAATTAATTTATATTACATGTATAATAAAATTATTTTAATTAACTTAATTTTAAAATTTGTCAAATTTTTATGTCAAAATCACAGGTGCATTTAAATTTATCAAATAATTATTTTTGAAGTATAAATTGATATTTTCCAGCTTTTGCAACTATATAAGTTATGATGTTATATTATACATTGTAATGTTGCATATTTTACGCGTTGTAGAAGTTAGATAATTCAAACAATTTCGCATAATATTTTTTACATAAAAATTTATATTTCAAACCAGTCTAAATAAATTTGCAAAGTAAACATTTTAAATAATATTTGGTATTAAGAAAATGTTAAAACAATTCACATTACACTAAAAAAATCACGATTATGTTTTAAATTAATTATGTTAATTTTGCAGCTGATTCTAAAATTTATTCCCAAATTTTCATCAGTAATTAGAAATTTTAACTCGTATAAAAGTTTCTTTTAAAATAAAAACAAAAAAAGTCTAGTTACAGTAAATTTATTTTATAAAATTCATAAACATATTTATTTTACACTTACAACTTAATTTTTCAAATATCGTTATGTTATGTTTTGTCAAATTATATAACTTGGTAAGCAATTTTTTTCAAATTATATTATTAAACGGATCTATAAATAAAATAAATGTGGACAAAATAAATGTTTTTTCAATATCTTCTATATTTTTTAAACAAATTCTTCACAAGTGTTAAGAAATAGCTGAATTACAATGATTACAGTGCATTGGCAACATTTTTCAAGTACAATGTAGAGTTTTGTTTATAATATTTTGTTACAACATATTTTAAATTAACAAATTGTGAGCAACATTTTTTCGTGGGCGGTTCTTGACCAGCATTTACTTTCCAATTTCAATGTCTACTATTGCTTATTCGTCTTGCAATTTATCAAGAATTGGAAAAAAAGATACATGAGATAGGGAAAGTAAATTTTTAAGTCGATAGTGCCACCCTTCACAAGTGTTGTTTGCAATGATGCTTTTATAAATGCATGCAATCAACTGATATAAATACATTCGATTAAAATGAAAACACTATTCTGATTTATTGATAAGAAAGTATACAAAATAATTGATTTCTTTTGAATACAAGATAATTAAATTTTACAATTTTAACTCTTATATAAAATATCTTAATAAATCATTTATTTTGTTCACATTTATTTTACTTTACCTTATTAAACAATTAAATTGACAAAATTATTTCACAATGTCCGCGTTTATTTTACAAAAAATTTGACTTTTTATTTTAAAAGCAAGCATTATTCGTCAAGTGATTTATAGTTATAAAAAATAATCGTTTTGTTAATAATTAATGTCATAAATAGTGATTTTGCTTCATGTAAAAATACAATTTTACACAGAGTTAAGATTTATAAAGTTTTTCTCCTGTATGCATACGTTTGTGCCTTCTAAAAACACTCTGATCTGAAAAAGATTGTCCACAAAGGTCGCATCTATAAGGCTTTTCGTCGGTATGAAAGCGAATGTGTCTTCTCAAAATGTTTTCATCTGTAAAAAATTTTCCGCAGTATTCACATTCTTTTAAGCTGCTGTTATGAATACGAATGTGTTTTATTAAATCGGATTTTTCGGAGAAAGTTTTTCTACAGTGATCACATTTATATTTCTTTTCTCTGGTGTGCGTGTAAAAATGTTTTGTCAAATCAAATTTTGTTGTGAACATTTTTTTACATTTTTCACATTTATGTTGTTTACCGATTTCATGTGTCCGAACATGAGCTAGCCAATTGTTCTTGAGACCAAAATCCTTTCCGCAAAAATTACACTGATAAAAAAGGGTTCCTTCTAAGCGAACACTGCGATTCATTATTAAATTGAATTTGTGATGTAAATTAATAGATAAAATTAATTTGTGTATGTATATATATATTCAATGACTGTTCTTCCTCTCCTTGATATAACTGATTAACTGCAGAAAAATAAATTATCTTAACTATTTGAATATAGTATAAATTACTCAGTTTGTAATTGAGGTTTTTTTTCTAAAAGTGAAAAATTGTGTTGCAGCTAACAAATTAAAAAGATTAAATTGCAAAGTTTCAACTTTTTTCTATTGTCTATTGGTCATTCAAATTTTCTATAATAAAAAACAAAAATTTTATATTAAGTATAAATAATAAAATGGATTAAGTTGTATACCCAGAGAATTCAAACTGAAAAGTCAAGGATTTATCACGAATAAATTTGTAGCCAGTGAAAAGTACTTGAATTTTCATGTACATTACAGAAATTGTTCTGAGTTTTACGTTTTTATAAGTTATGATTATTGTAATTTTTTTTTATTTAACCCATTGGCGGTTTTTGTCCCCTGAAGTAGACAGTTTTTTGTTACATTTTTTCCAAAATTGAGAAGTTCTGTTGCAAAATTTAACTTCAAATATATTTTAAGTGAAAAATGTTAAATTTTCATTATGTAAAATTCATACTTCAATGCAAAAATGTAGTTTTTATGCACATTTTGGGAAATATTGGCAAATTTGTAAAAACTAAAACATTTCTGAAACCAGCATTTTATACCTTAAAATATTTAATTATATTTACATAATAAAAAAAATTAAAATTTAATTAAAAACATAAAAATTGAAGTCGACGAATTAATTTCTACATTTTATTATATTATCTGCTGTATTGTAAAATTATAGATTCGTTTTTAAAATCAAGGAACCAATTCTGAACTTCAAGAACGGTATGTACAATTCAAGTATGATTCTGAAAATTCGAGTGCGATCTTAACAATTCAAATACAATCTTAAAAATTTCCTTAATGAATAGTTATACTATTGAAAAGTTATACTTGATTTTGTTATTGAGAATCAGTACAAAACAGGTAACAAATAAAAATTCGAATTTATTTTTAAAAAGTTTCTATTATTTTGGAAATTATTTCGGGGAAAAAATTAATTGCTTGTTCCTTTTATAATAATTTTATAAAGTATTCTAAACTGTGTCATTTCTGTTATATTATTATTATAAAATTGAGGAAAATATTGATATTATTTAATAAAAATTTGCTTCACAAAAATAGATTAATAATTTAATGAAGTATAATTAATAATGATTTCATTTAATCTATTCACTATCTTCTATACATTATAAAATATACAACTTTTATTATATTATAATTTAAATTATTTTAGCTGTAGATTTGTCCATATTTTTTAAACTCTAATTCATAAAATCTAATGTTTTTTATTATATCAATTTAGATCATTTTATGAAGAAAAACAAATAAGACAACTGGAATCTGATACATTTTTAATTTGAAGAAAATAATTCATAGCATTAAAAAAACAATTAAAAAAGATTATTACCAAACTGCACAATGAAAAGTGTTAACTTATTAAAAACCATAACTTACATGTCAGTGAAATCTGTAATCTATTATTTCTGCAATACAATTTGTTGTGGCAATTTCTAGCAAAGCTTGTATCTATGGACTGTAACATAAAAAAAATCATCATCAAATATAATTTGCAAGAACAAAATTCTAAATTATTTCCTGGTTAACTTACATATGGGAGATATCTTAATCTTGTTTGTGTCTTGTCTAAATTACAAAATTCACAATCAAACAAAAGTCTAATTTATAGCAAATAAAATTTTGCATCTAAATTTTTACAGTGTCCGTTTTATTGGTCTGGTTAACTTATTCAAATCATAACTAACTTGCATCTATTTTTGTTTACATTTGAAGATATTAAGACAATTTCATCATTTAATACTCTTTATGAAACTTTAAATTCAGCTCAATTTTATATAGAAAAATATTTAAAAAATAAGTGTACAATTGAAATCAAATCCTTATATGGTTTTCTCAAATAGTTTATAACACAATAAAATTAAATAACTTTTCTTGCTAATAAATCAAATTTAGAAAATCCCACTGCTGATAAAGTAGTAATCTTAGTCAAGTATCAAGTATTATAATTTTGAAATTTTGTGATTCTAAAACAAGAACTTTCTGATTTATTTTACGATGCATTTAAATGCACACTTTTTATTTGAATTCACTGTAAACTGAATTCAACATTGAGATATAAAACATTTATTTGGTCATAAAGATAAACTATTGTTGGTTAAAATTATGCAGACAACTCAATGTCCCAAGATCGCGGGTAATTTTTCTTTCTCATTATGTACATGCAGAAAAATAAACGGCCAATTTATCATGCAGAAATTCAAAACCACAGTAATTCAATATTGCTACAAAGACGCAACGTGTGTATCATTTGCAGAGAACAATTTTTGACAAAATTTATTTCATCCATCCTGCAGTTATAAATATAACACAGATAAAACTGTTGCTAGTAATCGGATATCCTAAGTACTTTTAACTTCACTTATAAATAGTCTTAGTTATTTATTGTACTGGCTTGATGAATGTCAGCAGATTTTATTGGACATATTTTATCAAAGTGCTCTTTGCTTTATTTCTTGACCTATAACATTTTTTTCCGAAATTCACTCGACATCTTAGAATAAACAGCCTCGATGAAATCGGTATTAAAAACCGACACTTTCTACCACGTATATGGATATATTAATGTTGTATCGAAATTTCTGGTCTCGCAAAACTGCAATGCAAATATATTCTTGTATAACAACCTTTGTCGGCAAAGATGAGAAGGCGAAGAATAAGTGATTTTAAAATTTACTTTGTGTTTCATTTTGCAGTAGAGTTCTATAATGAAATACCCTTTTATTATATTGATTCTTTGTAAATTTTAAATATATTTATCAGTTATTGACCACTGTCTTAATTAGGAACCAATTTGCTTTAGATAAATCTTGTTTTTTTTTTCTTAGAATTGAATTTTGCTATAAAATTTGTTTTTTAAAATATATTTTAATCCATTAATCACTAATCAGGACCAATTCTATGTTTTCATTATAACTATTGGTCAACAACTGGTTAATTTATCTTGTACGAATTGTATTATTTTATTTTAAAGGAATGTATTGCGAAAATTTTTTCGCTACAATCCAGTACACATTTTCCAGTGAAAAGTTAGAAAATATTTAGTCGTCATATATGCATATTCAGAACTGTTACAAAATATCAGGCGTCCTCGACACAGACAAACAGTGCATTTAAAGTCGTAAACGATTACAGGTAGTTTGAACTCGACCTGCATGTACATGTATAGTAATGCATGGTCAGATGCGACGCACGCTTGGTGCATCATCGATTGCTTAACACGAAGGCAACACATAGTCCAGAGAAATTGAACGTTCAATATTTATGAACAGCCCGAGAAAGGAACGAGGTGAACCTCATGTGTTCAAGCGCACTCTCGATTTCTGTGAAAGCGAAATCCTCCTTTTTTTATTATTTCTTTTTGCAAACAAATCCATCAATCGATTTTAAAAGATTCTTTGTCGGGATCGTTTGCTTTTTTCCACAGATCTCTCGGCTCTTAAATAAATTTCAAAACCTAACGTCGATATTTTATAATTGCAACTTTTATTTCGACGTATCATAATAATTCAAGGCTCCGGACTTGAGCACAAAAAAGTGTTATTTATTGACCTGTTCAGAATGATTTTTGTATTCCTCCAGTTGGAAGACGTGACAAATTGGCCTGCTTTCCGTGACACATGTTTGTTTTGTAATTATACTTTAAATTAAGTCTACTGCTTTTTCTATATTTCTGGAAACATTCTGAAAAAAAGATTCAATTATTTTTACGGCTTAAAAAAGGTAAATCTTTTTTGACTGCACTAGTGAAGTTCTTTTTTCTTGCTTGAAATTAATTATTCTTGATAAACAGAGACTCCTTTTTGCAGTACACTTAATAGATCCACTAAACCTATTGTTCGTGCGCGATTTAATAGCTAATTCACTTTCTACCTTTAATTTTATTTTGTTGAATTATTTTAGATGTTCAGCTCGATGTTATACTTAACGTGTTGCATTAGACATCCATCGAAACTGACGTCATACCGGATGAATTTCTAACAAGCGTAACGGTTTAATTTAATGATAGGTAATCCTTGGCTGCTTTTTATGTTGAAGCTTGAAAATATGAGTCAAATGATGGTAAGACTGTTGAAATTCAACGACGAGTCAAGTAAAACAGGTATTACTTGTTTGAAATCGTGCGCGATCATACTTAAATTAGAAAAGTGTAACTCATTTGGATTGCAGCTTTTTGCCGTACAGGCAAACGCGACTGTAAAAAGTTTATTGAGCCTCAGTGGTAATACAGAACAAGTGACAAAATGAATGTAGTTATTTGTTTAAAAAAATTAATCATAATTATCAAATTACTAAATTTTATTCTTAATTGTTAAACATTTTTTAGGTGTAATAACATTTTTAGAACAATTTTTTTTCATTATTGAGCTTTTTTGATATTTAAATAACTTTAAACTAAATAAAAGAACTGATTCAATATCATACAGATGTTTTTTGGAAAATCTTATTCTAAAAACATGTATATAAAAATAAGTTGAATAACATAAAATTCATTTGAACCTACGTTAATTTCAAATCCTAAGCAAGTTCAAGTAAATTTGTAATATTTTTTTTTAATTTGTGCATTGATTTAGATATTTTTTGTTTAATTGACACATTAAATATAATAATAACAATTTAAATAATAGAAACTATTATTCTTAAATATTCAATGATCAAAATTTATTTTTTATTTTAACCCTCTAGGGTTATGTTGTTAAATGCTGAATGTTGTAATATTGCAACATCAATATTACAATTTTCGTTTTTTATGAATATTTTAAAATTCAGTGATAAAATTAAGTTAAATATAATGCTATCTCATGAAATGCAACTTATTTTAACACCAAAACTAGTTTATTTATTATAAATAATTAATTGTTATAAACAATTGACAAATACAAAATTTTTTTTAAACCCCAGAAAAGCTTATTAAATCATAATTTTTCAGTTTAAAAAGGGTTTCGGTGTTATAGGGTTAAACTAAAGTGAGAAATTTTGCTTTTTCGATAAATGAAGAACTGAAATACTTTAAAGAACATTTAACTTTTGTAGTGCAATTCGTTTTCAATCAAACTCTCTCTTTTATTCTGCAATTATAATCTCTTCCCTTTACACAATGGATAACACTTCAAGCATGTTCTCATTATCTAACAGCGTATTATTCATTAAAACATCAGAAGAAAATTTAATATTTGTCTCACAAATTTTGAATTGGAAACGATTAAAATACATTTTATTACATAATAAAAATCGTAATTTAGCTTATGATGTAATAAGCTTTTTGATAATAATTTTTCATGCTATATAAATGAGCAAGTTTAGACAGATGCATTTCTAACAAGCGTTTCTAAGTAAGATATTATTTTGATAATAAGTAAGCAAGATAATGTGAAAGATAATTACGAATTTAAAAAGTAAGTTAGTGTGTAAGTTATATTTAAATAAATGGAAAACAATTATTTAACAACTTTTATTGTATTCTTGAAATCTTTTCTTAGTCATTTTTCAGCAAAATATTTTTTTGCCTCACTTTAATGAGAATAATATATTGTTAACATCGATTTTTTCCAATTAATAAATGTACATGAAGCTTACGTGATCTTTAAACTATAATGAAAGCTATAACTCATAAATAATTATGTAATTAATAACAAAAAACAATAAAGAAATTGTTTCATTTATGTAATTGTATTATAACAATCGCACAGGTATTCTGGCGATCCAAATAACAATTCCCATAATGTTACATAAAACACACAAACAAAAAATTATGAAACTCTCATTAAACATTGCGACAAAAACTATACAGGAAGCAATTCGCAGTATCAATACACATTAGACGAACAATAACATATTTCGTTGCATAAACATTTTGCGGAACCTTCACAACTTGTAAACGGTAACCGTAACTAAAAATTAAACGTCAAGTTTAATATGATATTTCATTTAATCATATGTCAATGTAAAATTTAATCACAAATATTTCTATACGCAATTTTAAATATCAGCAAAATAATTCAAAATATACAATATTTGTGTTCTGTTTTTAATTGAAATTAAATCAAATTTCTGGATCGAAAGAACTTATTTTCTTGTGGATATATACTAAGAAAATAAAGTATACCTTGCAAGTATTAGTTAGGGGAATTTTCAAGCTTGTACTTTAATTTTAAAGTAATTTACTTGAATTTTCAATATCCAATTTGAATTTTACAAATCGTTTTTTCATTTTAACAATTGTTAGGTAATATTACAATATAAGTATTTCATATAATGAAACATAGAAATAATAAAATTTTGAAAATTAACATATATAATTATAAAATTTATACAATAAAATATAGATTTAATGAATGGAAATTTATCTAAATTATTATATCCATTTATTATATACACAAACAAATAAATATAAAAAATTTATATTTTAGTTTTTAATAGACGATTATATGATGATAAAGAAATTGTATAAATAGAAAGTACTTACAAAAAAACATTTTTTTTAAATTAAATATACTTGAAGAAAACAATTGGACTCCGTTTATGTTTTGTAACACTTACTTTTAATTTGTCTAATTTTGTTAATAAAATATCACACGTAATTACATGTTACAATAAATTTTAAAATTCAAATAAAGCATTGTAAAATTTTGATAAAGTTTGGTCACATTCAATTAAAGATCTGTAAATTCAAGTAACATACTTGAATTTTTAACTAGAATTCACTCAGTGTATTTTGAAAAAAAATTAAAATAACTTGAGTAATTTAAAACACCTTATTTAAGTTATTTATTTTTAAATAATTCAGAAATCCGTCTTCAATCAATTTTGCTTAATGACAACTATTTGAATTTTATGTTTCCTAGTAAATTTTTCGCTAATGAAGTGTTTGACACGGATATACATAACTTGTCCGTACGCATATATGTGTTGAATGTGAGTAAAAACCATTCGATATCGACGCAATTCAATTGTAACAGCCATTGCGTATTGATTGGCTGTGATTGCACGCTTATTTGATCACAAGACTCGCGGAGCACGCGGAACGCATGTCTGTATGAAACATTAAATCTTTTCAACATTTCCGCGATTATTGACTTACACTTTCTTACATTAACTTTTCATAAACATTCGTGAAAGTCGCATTCTCAATTTTCTAGCAGATAAATTTAATTAATTTTTAAATATAAAAATGTTAGGTCTTTTAAAACCACTAATGTTACCTCATTTTTTTAAATGAGGAAAAAAAATGTTCAAACATAAATTATTATATTTTCATTAGTTAAATTATGTTCATTTTTTCTATATAAAATTAGTTGCTATTAAAAAAATGTTGTGTCATTAAGTATGAAATATTATTTTGATATAGTGTTTGAAGATTTTGAATCGTTTTTTATTTATTTTTCAAACTAAATTGATAATAATTTAATTTGAAAAACTATTTATATATTATTTAAAATAAAAAAATAAATGGATAGTTCCCATGTTTGCTTCTGCCTGGTGGCGTTTTGTGTAATGATCTATACAAATATCCGATTATCATGTCCCCGAAGCACTTGATTAAGTTATTATGTATTTTATAAAATGAGCATCGCAACCTCATTTACAATCGAGGAATTATCAACAATTTTTGCCAGCGATTTAGGATAAAACGAGGAGAAACTGTTATGTTTTAAAGAAATTATTAGTTTTAAGGAAACTCGTCGAGTTGTTTTAGATTGCGGAAAATTATGCGGTCATGTTGGCATCGGAAAATAATTTCTTCATAAACTGATATTTATTTATCGAAATTCTACTAAAGTCAGAAAATAATTTATAATGATAATTATGTTAAAAGGAAACTTACCAAAAATGAAATCCAAAATTTGTAACTTTCTTTACTTTCTTTTCCAGATTTCATAATATTTTTTCATTTTTTTTTTATTTTTCACAAAGAGATCACAATCGACATCACTGAGTAACGGACAGCGCTTGTCAGTCACGCAATATCGTCACAAAAATCGTTCATCCGCGTTTCAAGCTCATTTACATGCACGCACATATGAGAGTGCACGACTTGCATGTTCTTTGCATTGCAGCCTTAAATCCCGTCTTGCATTCGAGATTTAAATCAATCACTGTAATTAACGCTGGCCCTTCGGATTACAAGACGCGCGTATCGATGATCTCGCTCGTTTTAATGTGATGTCAATTGCGGACCCAGACGCGTGATGCATTACGACACAAAGATATTTGCGCTGAAATGTGTGCATCTGATAACTCTCGTAATTTTATAATAAGTTTTTTAATATAATATATATAGCAAATAACATTCGTATGATTGTTTTATGAAGTTGCCTCGGTTGATGCTGCAGCTGACGAGATAATTGCATTAGGAGTTTGATTTTCGATAAAGGCACACTTGACGTGTCGAGTGTGTGCATGGCACGGGTACTTTCGTGCCAAGATCGACATCGTAAAAAATTTGCCTGGAATGAAGTTACAATGTCTAAGATCAAAGGGGCTCTTTAGATGAAAGATTTTTGGTTAAATAGAAGTACATTTCAACTTTAGAAAACATATTTTTCTAAATTGTGTACAGTACTTTAATGTGCAAAAATATAATGAATTTTTAACAGAAAAAATTGTAAGTAATAATGATTTAGAAAAACTAAATGTTATACCATATATTTAGAACCAATTATAGCGCAAGTCGAAAAATTGAATTATATTATATCATTATTCATAAAATTAATAATAAACTTAATTGCATAATTGTCAAAGGAAAAAGATACAAGAGAAAAAAAAGAAAAAACTCTACAAAGCTATTATAGCTGATGATTGTGTTGATAATGACCATAAAATGAACTAGAAAAAAATAAAAATATTAGAACAAGAATAAAATTTAGGAAAAAAATTGATAGCTGCTGACATACATAATAATTGAAAAAAATAATTAGAAATTACACACTGACATCGCAAAAATTTATGATACGTACCCGTCCATAAATAATAATCACAAACAATGCATCATAATATCTCGATTAACTGATCGTCAGTAAAGTTCTAATGACAAGTGGTAAAGTAAATTTAAATTGTATAAAAAAATGGTATTGTAACATTACACGGTCATAAGGCCGCATATTGCAATAAAAATTGTACAGTTAAGACGAAGTTTAAAAACTGATTTCATTATAGTATTGACGAACGTCGAGATAATTAATTTTCTACTTTATAAAACTTCAAATAAAAATGAATAATGAATTCTTTTATATGCTTTAGCTTAAGAATGATTAAGATACTAATCGAAAAGTCACAAATGTAATTGTCAAATTAATTATTAAAATTACAATTTGTTAAAATTAAAATCTGAGTCTGTTAAAAGCCACATTAAATTCTTATAATTAACATTTACAGGAACATTTTACTTAAATAACAACTATTTTATTTATTAAAATTTCAACACAAATGTTGCAAACATTTTTTTTGTTTATCGAAGCAAATTTGTCATAGGAAAATTCTCGCTTGGATGCGTACAGAAATAATAATTCATAATCAGCGGTAAATTTTGTTTTTTCAAAGCCCTTCAACCTGTAGGATAAATCATAATTAACATCACATTTGAAATTGCGGTATCTATGACACATCGTTAAGAGTGACGCTATCTTTATTTATCTCACGTCGGAGATATTCTTTTGGGGCTACTACCAGTAGACTGCTTTGATTGATTTGAAATTCCAGTACGCAGCGAGGAATCGTCAGGGGAAATGTATTGCGACATTCTCAGACGCTGTTATATACCCATCCTCGACGCCTGTGTCCTGTTTCCCGAC
>JABFPM010003199.1:0-14829 GCA_022817325.1 Idris sp. 1 HC-2018
TGGATTTGCTTGTGCTTTTTTTTAATTTATTTGTTATTAAACAGAGAATAAGTTGTATAGACAGAATTTTGATATAATAATTATTTGTAAAGTTATAAACAAATGAAGTTGAAAATAAATAAAAAAAGCTGTTTTATATGACTTTTTGTAAAAAAATTGTTATAACTTTTTTATTTGAAGGTGTTTAAGAATTCGGTTTTATACAATTTTTTCTTTATAAAATTTCGAAAAGTTTAAAAAAAAATAGTAAATTGGATCAATCTTGCAGTACCGGGAGCTTTTCGAAAATTACCCTCTTTCTGAAATGTATTGTTAAATAAACAATTACAAATTTGTTAAATATCAAATATCGCGTTTTTTCCTTTATATACCAATGAAATGACTTCAAACGAACAAAAAATTATTAAAATCGGTTGGAAATTGCAAATTTTAGCTTTTTTGGTTGCGTGTCCCCTTAAAGAATTATTTGTTTACATCTGCCAAATTACGCTCAAACTGAAATTAGTTATTAATGGTCAAGATCAATAAACAAGACTTTCAAATTGTTCCCAACATTTGATTAATTGATTTTCTTTTGGCATGTAACTAATTTCAGTTCAAATGTAATTTGTCAGATATAAACAAACACCTTTTTTAACATTTTTAATTTTTGTAATTTGTAAAATAAAAATTGACTAACAAAAGGTAAAGATTATATTATTTAAATTTGTGCAAAAGTAATGTTATAACATCGAATGTCTATTCGATGCACTGTCAAAAGATTTGATTGACATTTCACTTTGTTAAGTGATTATATTGTTTGCCATATGCTGTAGTTTGTTAAGTACTTTTGTCATCAAATGTGAAATCATAATGTTGTTTTAAATTTAATTGATAAAAAACTTTGTTGTTTAATTGCTCTGCTATTGTGTATTTAAAAAAATACATTAAATAATATCCGAAAAATTCTATAATTTTTGAGACATTTTATACTTTTTATAATTTTTTAAACTGCAAACAATTTTTTTAAATTTTAAAATTTTACAAATAAAAATACTAAAACATTTATAAAAATTGTATATAAAGTTTGAACAAATTGTATGCAAATGTTTGCTAAAATTTTGTGTACATTTTGGACTTAGAATTATGCAAACTTTGTGCAAACATTATGTAAACATTATGTAAACTTTATGCATAATTTGTGCAAACTGTTTGCATAAGGGTTGCATAACGGCTGGTTATTGGGGTAGAAGCTGGACTAACAATCAATCAGAAAAAATAAAAATTGTTTATCGCAGAGATGAAACATCTGGGATATATCTTAGACAAAAACGGATTGAGGTTAGATCCAAAAAAGGTGACCCCAATTCGAGATTTCTTAGCCTCCAAGACGATCCGCCAGTTAAGATGCTTCTTGGGAAATTATGGTACAGAATTTAAGATTTAAAAACCGTAGAAATATGTGTACTCCGAACATAATCCAATCATTTAAAAAATTTTACGCTTCAAAAGAGTCATTTTTGAACATTTTATTCTGGAACAGCCTTTTAATATTTTAACAATTTTTGAAATTTCTAACTTTAAAAATAGTTGATATTTTGAAAAGTTCAAATTATCTTAAAAACTTAAAATTTCCAAGTCTTAATAAGATTTTCTTGAACTTTCAAGAAAGAGACACATCATTATTTTTTTATAGGATCAAGTCAGGTAAAAAAGAACAGTTTTTGCATAAATATATCATGAATTAATCATAAAACTTCATCATTTTTGCGTCAGAAATATAAACAATGATCTTATAAATATTATTGCATATTTAAAAACTAAAAAATTAAGTGCATTGAATTGTTATAACATAAATTCAAAGAACTTTAACCTCAAAATGTCAATAAAAAACCAAAATAGCCAGTTTCAAATGTTTTAGTCAAAATTTACCATTATTGAATCAATAAATGACAGATTCTTAATTATTTAGACACCATTTATATAATATATCTCTAAAAATTAGCCGTGTGCTTTCAGCGAATGCATTTTAACATTGATCATTTTTACCTGCCTTGACCCTACTTGAGTTCTAAAAATAAACTATTATATGGTGAAATGTACCTCATCCTTGTCTCAATATTCTTACCCTTTATTTAGAATTCTGAAAATATTACAATTTAAAACTTTGCCAAATTTCGGAATTACAACATTGTCAATGCTTAAAACATCTAAGAATTTTAGTATCTTCAAAAGTTTAAAATTCTGAAAATAAACTAGTTTTTAATACAAGATACATGATTTTGATGAAAATTTTTTTCTATTTATTTTTTTATATGTACTTATTTTTATAAAATATTTTCATAAAATAAAATAAATTAGTTTATTGATTAATACTATATTATTGCAAAAAAAGAGAAAGTTACAATAAAAAATTGAGCTAATGATTATTTAAGAAAACATACTCTAGTTGTAAAACATGACAATTTTTCTAAATAATCGCGATTGTACAAATAAAAAATTTAATTACATCAAATTTACGCTGATAATACAGCACTCTTGCAGTTAAACTAGCTTGTATAGTTCACGAGCCGGCTAAGAGCCCGAGCTATGTCAATTTGAAGGCTTTAGCCATTCTAGAGTTTATCGAATGTTTATAGCAATTAAATTTACTTTTTGTTGACAGTAACATGAAATGTTCGAATAATGTTCTATATTTATTTTCAAAATAATTTTTAGTTATTTGTAAAATATTTTCAAATTATTTTTAAAAACGAAGAGAATATTTTTGTATTTGCGAAATGAGTATGAATTGACTAAAAAGATTAACAAACTGATTCATTGTTATTTAATTTTTTTTATCATGAATCAAACTGTCGAAGGATGAATAAAGTGTAATCAGATTTATTAAGAGCACACACATACTCGCACTCATTTTCTGTACAAAGAATTATTGACGCTCAAATATTTTGTTCTGTATGAAACTTATGTAGCGTCAGCAAGGGTGCGACGAGGCGTCAGAAAATATAGATCCGTGGAGAAAAATCTCATTTATGGTCTCCGAACTGCGTTCTGAAGCTCATTAATCTGTGCGTTATGGAGAGAAATAAAAGTTTTAACGATTACTGTTCTGAAAGTAACTCTAGTTCAACTTTGAAGTGAATTTTCTGATTAACGTAAGATTAATTTCATAAGAGAAAAATCCAATTCAAATCATAGATAATATATAAAATAAGATTTTTTTGCCCTCAGAATTTACTGTTTCTCAGTTACTCAGAAGTTACAGAAATGTTTCTGTCTGTAAAATACAATATATGTTCGAAAAATTCACTTGCAATTGATTGTAATTAAATATTGAGTTCGGGTTTACAAAGAACATTTGCAATGTCGTTTAGCTGAAAATTCTCGTTCGCATTTTGTATGTGTGTATGTTGAAGTTCAATGTTGATCGTGCTTTTACGACCATTCTTAGACACAGCAATCAAATCTTGTTTCTTTTTCGAAAACTCTATCGGAGGGAAGAGATCGGTATCGTTGCCATTTTTTGTATTTTTTTTTTATTATCATCTATACAGTCCTCGGATTTCTCCGAGCGGTTGCTTAATTCAAAAGTAGGTTACTCTCTGTTTAAAACTTTTCAATACACTGATTCCAATCAAAAAACGATCGGTACTATTCATTCGGCAGCAAATCGGAAAAAGATTTTCAACTATTCCTAAATGTATAGTTATCAAAGAAAAGAGTGAATAAACTCGAGAGGATAAAAAAAATGCTACGAGCCTTTTGTAAGGCTTTCCAATTAATAATACATTGGCATTACTCAAATCATGAATGCTCTTGCTTCTAATGATATTAAATTTGTTGGACAAAATTTGTGATGTGATTTTAGAGAAAAAGAAAAAAAAGATAAAACGTATAGGGCAGACAATTGGTTTCTCATTTTTTAAATTAATTTTACATTAGTGTATTGGTTACTTGGACATTTCATCAGCTGAGGGGGCAGTATTTTTGTGACTTTCAGAAAGTAAGAAGAAGAAGATATTTCATACGAACAAACTGGAGGGCTGCATTTATAAGACTTTCAGAAGTATCTCATACGATAATTCACCTATTAATGACAACTTAATGGATAAATGCACTACACATTAGAAATGATTAGTAAAAGTACGCAGAAAGAAACGAACTATTGATGCCGCAACATGTTACGAACTTTTCCGCAGTGTCGCGTAAAAGTACGCGCATGGTTACGAAAAATTACATTAGTTACGAACAACAGTATTGACAGTTTTTCAAATAGTACTTAACTTATATTTTTAATCATTGTTTTTTTTCAAAACTTTATAATTATTATAAAAATATACTTTAATAATTGTAAAGAATATATAAATATAAAAAAAACATTGTTACATATTTGTTTACGTTATATAGTGTGACCATACCCAATCTAACCCGAAACGACAAAAGCTATTGCGCTTAGTAAAATGTCGTAGCGTCGCTCAAAATTACACTCAGTGCAAAAAATAAATATGATTAGTTACATATTTTTACTTTACTCGCACGAAATTTACAGTGATTGCGAAATAATTTGAAGTATTTAAAGTAATTATTCGTCAAGCTCGTATTTTTTCTTTGTATTTTATGTAATAATTCGTCGGGCTCGTATTTTTTCGTGACATTCAACGTAAAAAATCATGTAATTTTAAATTTTTTTCTTAAGAGTGTATATTTAATATTAGTTATTTTTACAGTTTTTTCAGAACTTCAATAATTAACATTAAATGTATATTTAAATGTTTATTTAATAATAATAATAAATGGATATTGCCCTTCAAGTATATACAAGCAATGTTTAAAAAAAAAAAAAAAGTTTAGATATTAGCCTTTTATAAGAGTCTTTACTATGGGTCGCGGGTACAGAGTTTCTATGAATTCCAAATTAGGGTTTCAGATCGATGCGTCTTACGAAAAACGGGTTAAATCGAAGAATCCATAAAAAACAGCTTAAATCAAAGAATCAGTGGAAAACAGGATATCTGTTTAACCTGTTTTTCACCGAATTTTTCAATTAACCTGTTTATTAAGGATTTTTTGATTTAACCTGTTTTCCACAGATTCATTTTGACTTAATCATTTTTATTAAAGCAGTTTACCTTTCTTTATTAAAATGTTTCCATTTTTGTCTGTTTGGGGATTTGGCGCACGTAGTACCAAGTATATTTGAATGTTTATTTAATATCCAAGTAACAACTTGATGGGGTAAATATTTCAAATTCATTGAGGCCTCATCAGATAATCCTAATATTAAAGCCCCATTAAAACCTTTTTTGGTTCCAATAAGGTATTTAAGAGGCAATCCAACTACTAAGATTCGTGTGTAAACTTCGTTAGGTTCTAGTTAAGATTTCTGACTTTATACGCAATAAAGATTTACCTTCTGAAAACTCTAGCAGGGCCTAGTAAAATTTTAATACAGTTGTCAAGCTATTTTTTCTATTCGAAAATCTAAGCTATCCTTGATCAGTTTTTTCAGTAAAAACCCAGCTTCTAATTGCCTTATAAAAACCACATTAGGTTCCAGTAAGAAATATTATATATTAAGCAAATACTTTTTTTCATGGATAAACTACTGTGGGTTACATAAGATTTTCTAAGAAATACCTAATCATTCTAATTGCCCGAAGAAAATCTCATTAGGTTCCAGTAAGAAATATCATACATCAACCATATGAGTAGTGGGGGAACAATTTTTCATGGTGGGAGGTAGTGGCTAGCGTTAGATGTTATTTGCTCCAAAAATGATAAGGCTGGAAAACTCGTTAAGATAAAGATAATGTAAGTTGCTCAAACACGAAAAAATCATTAAAATAAAGATATAATGTAAGTTGCTCTAAAATAAAAAATGGCGGTCTTTTTGCCTGCTCTTGCTTTATACACTGTAATAAAATAAAAAATTGCAATAGATCTATTGCAATATAATTACCAGTGAATATACTCGAATTTTGAAGTTGAACTTTCAAATTATACTACGCGTTTAAATTATATTTTCAAACTTGGTGTTCTAGTTTTATACCAATTTTTTTCATTTTAAATTAAATTTAAAGTAACAACTGCAAAATTCCAGTAAAATACTCTGAATAGAAAGTGAAACTTTAAAATTGCAGAAAATATACTAGTGGTTTTACATTGACAATGTACTCTGCACAGCATTTGTAATCACACCCATGCAAAAGTAAACATGGACAGTCCTAATTCTGTAAAAAGTGAGAAGGCAAATGCTTAAATTTAAACATTAAAGATATCTTTAAAGATATCTTTTGAAACAACTTACCTATCTTTGGAGAAACTTGCATTTCCCTGTGGCTAGCGCTGGGAATCTCTGTCTGAAGTCAGTTAACATTTAAAACTCGTAACGTGCACATTAATAATTCAGAAGTAAATTTCTCTTCTAGCGTTTAATATAGAACTTAATTATTTATTATTATTAATTTTCCAATTTTGGTAAGTATATTTTTTAATTAAATAAATAAATAATCGTTCATTTGCTAAGTTTAATAAATTTTCATTTTTAAACCTTAATTATTTTTTTCAGATTTTAATTTTTTAGAATTTTGGAATTTACAAAAGAAGTTATATGCAACTTTGATGTGTGAATCTTAAATTTCTATTAATATTTACATATTTTTATACTACGAATTGTAATTTTTTTATTTTTCAGGTGAAGTATATATTTATTTATTTGTTTTTGAATTTTAGTAACAATTTGTGAAGCTTAATGTTTTTTATTTTCAAGTTTAAACAACATAGTATATGCAGTGTTTAATCACTTTAAAGGTTTGAAATTTTAAATAATTTGAATTTTTGGCAAGCAAGGCATTCCGGTGAAAATTTCTAAGAAAAACCCTATCAGGTTCTGGATAAAAAAACCCTGCGAAATCTTGGCAAAATGGACATGATTTTACCGCGACGTTTTAAATCTATTGAAAACCTTTAGGGATTATTTAAAATGTATATTAATTGAAAATAAATTAATCTTGACAAAAATATCCCTAAGGCAATGACACTTAATTTTGAATACAGGGTGTTTAATTTACCTGAAGACATAGAAATTATAACCCGAATTAATCTTTGTAATTACTTTCCGAGTTATACTTTAACAATTTCGCAAACCTCCAAAAATATTTCCTTTCACTTACGAATAATAGAGAAAATTCTTTCAATTACAAAATTAATACTCAATTTAACCCCAAAATAATTAATACACTTGTCTTTAAAAATAAACTATTTATTTGACTCTAATTCACAGGAATTATTTACAAATTACAAGTCACCCTTTTTTTAACGAACAAGATAGAATTTTGGTTTTACAATTATACAATAAGAAAAGAAGTGCCGTTGAGAAAAACAAGCTCGAGAAAATTACCGACATGAATTTTATCTCAGTTTAACATACCCATTCTCGCAATAACTGCCACGCAGTCAATTAAATTATTGCCTACTACAACGAATCTCGCAAACGGCATCACCGGTTCTCGGGGTCCCTCAAAATCGGCTCTCCCAAAATTCCACAACCACAGAACAAAGTTCGTCTCCAACAGTTCTCAAAAAGCGACAAGAAAACGTTTTTACATCTGTCTCGTTGAGGCTCGAGGGAAAAACTAACTTCCTTTCAAATTTCTTCCCAATCACCAAAAACAAAACATTCCATAACAACGCCGCAAACAAAAATACCTATGCTCGGTTTTTAATTACAGCTTTCTCTTTCGCCTATGTTATCCCCTAACGCCACAGTTTTTTTTAAAACCCACACACATACATAAATCTTCCATCACCAATTTAAATCTTCTCATGCAGTTCTTCCCCGGAACATTTTCTCGAGTTGAGGAATTTTCTTCGTTCAAATCGGGAATCACATCCAATCTGACCCTCCAGCTCCATCTTCGTTCAAAACGGGAATCACATCCGCTTTGACACTCCAAAGATTCCTCAACTCTAGGAACAGGAACGAGGAAAAGGATTGCCACAGGTAGGGTCTCTGTCTCCCTCACTCCCAACATGCAAAAAGAAAGACAGAAAAGAAAAGTTAATGTGCTCAAATAACAAAATCATATGTGAGGCGAAATTCCAGTTTGAGTTGCGTCGCGAGTTTGTTGACATTTTGTTAACATGACCAAATGTCATGTTACAGAATATATCGAAAACTATCCGTCGGATCAAAATAGTGGGTAATGAAATTCGTTGATCTCGACGGGGGACATCCAATTATACCAAACTCGACCTCCTATTTTCACCCCCTGGAGGTAACGGAGGGGGAGTTATAAAACTTAAATAGGAACCCCCATTTTTTATTGCAAATTCGGGTTCCCCAGAAAAAATACCCCAATTTGACCTACGATTAAAGCGATTTCGGCCATGAGAGATGGCGCTGTAATCGACAAAAATCAATTAATTCCTTGTATTTATTACGGTTATTTTGCATTGGCATGTAAGCAACATTGTTGTTTGGAGTCTCAACAATATGTTTGAAAAAAAATAAACGATTTAAAAATATAAAAAACGGCTTATTTTATAAAAATAAAACATGAAAAACTGTAAATTTTACATGTTACCACATGCGTCTGACATTTTTAATCATTAATAAGTTTTGTCCGCATTAATATTTTATTCCAAAAAAAATTAATACATCATCAGTAAAACTTAAGCTAACAAATGTTTAACTTATGTTCCTAAGATTGTTATAGCTCAACAAAATCCATAACCTGTGTTATCAATTTTTTCATAAAACGTCACGTCTGAAGCTGCTGTTTGAAACTGATGCCCGCAACAATTAATACTTATAATCTTAGTGTTTTTGTACAATATATAAATGTTATAACATGCTCCCAAAATTTCTTAAATGTGCTTTAATTATTCTCTGAATTATCACCATTTAAAAATGGAAATTCATCAGTTTTCAAAAAATGTGTCACGTCCGAAACCTTCCATATAAATTTCATTTTTTACAGCACATCATTTTCAATTAGAAGAGGTTGTTTGTTTTGTAAAACTGAATATTAAAATCTAAAAAAATGACAAAATTCTAATGTGTGCAAATTATATTGAACATTAATAGCTAAGATGTTACGTCCGAAGCTTGAAGAGAAATGACACGTCCGAAGCCAATAGCTGTATCTGCTGCCTGCATCAAAGTAAAAACTTCATTTCCAAATTTTCTAACATATTTTGACACGCAAAAATTGTGTTTGAATTTTGGAAAATATGCTATTAAATAATTTTAATATTAAATAATTCGATTGATATACACTTTAATGGAAAATTTTGTGAATATAATTTTTAATTTCAAAATGATAATTAGCAGGTATAATTTTATTAAGTATAAGTTTTTTGACTATCAGTAATGTATTTTAAAAAAGTTTCAATTCTTAAAAACTAAAGGATGACACAGTTTATTTTGAAATAAAACATAAATATTGAAATTCGCTTTTCTGAATCGGTTTTAAATGTGCATCGAATACAGTATCATCAAAACGTATAATCACATTTTAATTTTAAACCTTCAAATTGTATATAAATACTGAACTTAAATTTGTGGTAGTTAGTTTTTAGGTGATCTCTCATTGAGTATAGATGATCCTTCCGAAACGCCGTGTTAATAAAACAAATATATAAAAAGTTATATCGAAGTTACTTTGTTAAAAAATTATCCATTTTTAATAGTTAAAAGGTTATACAAATAAATTTTACAAGAATTATTACAATATACTTAAATAAATTATTTTTTGAGATAAATTTTTTTGTTGAAATGTAATTAAAAATTGACAGAAATTAAATACAAAATATTAAATTGCATTTCTGTTTAAGAGAAATACTACGACATAATAATTATTTAAATACTAAAGAATCGTAAAAATGAAACGTACAAAAAAGTAAATAAAAGAAAAATTTAGTGGCGTAATGTGTACCGTGATAAAAGGTTTTTATAACGTGGTCACAAAACGACTGCAGCAAAAGATCCAGTGGTAACATTTTGTAGACTCTATGAAATAAGGACAATAAATACATATACAAATAAAAAATTATATAATTTTAAAACATAAAAGAGCATGAAACCTATGCAACGAGAAAATAAAAAAAAATTAAAAATTATTTAGATGAATTGTATAATTTGTATAATGAAATTTTATTAAATATTCTTTAATTGTGAAAGGGTAATTTATTAAAATAGTGCTACACAGAAGAGAAATCGCAGACTAGCGGACTGCGAAGGACAGTGAAATAGACTGCGAATGGAAAAAATGGCCAATACTGCGGAATCGCAGTTTGGCAGAATGTCGTCGGAGTCTGAAAAATGTAAATTGCAGTTTTCTGAGTTACGACAACCGTGAATCAAACTAAAATTTTGAATATTATTGAATTAAATTATAAATTAAATGTTAGAATATTAAAGTCTCGAATCAAAACATACATAATTGAAACTTTATGTTTACCTCATAAATACTTTGAAACATTTAATGAAGTTTTCAAAAAAACATTATTTTAATTTTCACGTCTGAATAATTTTCTTTTATTGATACTCCTTTTGTTTTAAATAGCAAAACTGTTATCACATAATCTTATAAGAGTGCTTCTCTGCACTCTAAATCTAATTTTTTTTCATACAACATTTTTTTTATTATGAATTTTTTTAGAATGAAATTTGTTGCAATTGATTTGATTTATTAGTTGCAGAATATAAAAATAAAATATCCCTAAATAATTTCAAATTACTTGTGTGAAAGACGAAAAATCAAAAGGGAATGTGTTAATTTGCGGTTATCTGGTGTTCACAAATTGTTCACACGATTCATCAAAAGTGATAATTGGGTTTGTAATTTTTTGTCGGTCCTTTCATAACCGAAGCGTAACAGCAATTTGTGGCACGTAGAATAGCACGGCAATCGTATATGTAAAGATAGTTGCGTGAAATGTGAAAATTGTAGAGCAAGTCGGACGCATGAAATGTAATATTATTCGTGCAGTTTAACCAACCATGCTCGTTTGTTTAGCATTTCAATGTGAGCTAGCGCTCGGCAATTCAGATATTTTTGTCGACGCAAAAGCCCGGGGGACAGCTTTGAACTTTGGTCTCCATAATTTTCGTATGCATGCCGCTTCTGCTAACATGATTGATATCGAAAAATACATCGAACGTTGTTTTTTTGGCTGCCAAGTCATTTTTTTCAGCGATTCGCGCATATGAAAAGTAATTACTTTTTCCACACGCCACTCGACCGGCTTCGAATCTCAGTGAAGATTGCCACGAAGCTCTCGAGAATTGCACAAAATAATTTGCAATATTAACGACATTACCGCAAGAGTTCAAGAGAATACAAACCACAAATTTTGGCATGGAATTCGTTTGCTGTAGAAGGTTAGGTTTTTGAGGCTACACAATTGTATAGCGCACAAATATGTGTTCTTTCGTTAAGAGTGTGACGCGCGCGAGTGTTTTGCCCGGGCTGATATTAATTTTCGTCGCGAGTTGCTGGCAACTTCTCTTAATAGGATGGCTACCTTTTGCATCTCGTTTTAACGTTATTCCTTTATCACTCGCTCGTTAACTTGGTGAGAATTTTTAATTTCAATTTTAACGCTGCGAAAAACTGAGATAGCCAAATGAGAAAAGAAACTTGATTAAGAGGAAAAAGAATGAAAAAAATAAGCAGGACTCAACAAACGATGCTTGTCTCGTCTTTTTTTTAACTGTGATTTTAAAAAAGATTTAAATTTCTGAAGTCATTAGTTTTCATTGTATCATAAAAGGATATATCATTTCGGATACCGGATTGACTTGACATTATGCAATTCGTATCTACATTTTTTTTAACAAGAGTAATTTTTTTATGTAGAAAAATTTAAATTGGGTTTATATATTGAATTAGTACAATTCTGACAATAATTATTTGCTAATTTTGAGATTTCTATAACTTAATAAATGTACTTAACACTACATTTATAGTACATTCTCAAAAGTGGACAACAGATGAAGATGTACTCAATTAAACAAAACTGATTTTTTTTTGTGCAAATTTGATATTTAACCTTCGTATTGACGGGTAAAAAAATCTTACGCGAATGGCCCTAATAGGTCGCCCGTGACATTTAGACTTGTTGAGACTATTATTTATTATTAATTACTCATTCTTATATTACTTTTCGAGTACTTGCACATTGTACTAAAAAAATGCATAAATAACTTTTCGTCAGAAATAATTATATTCATGTACTGTTATTACATATTTTTTAAAGGATTACTATATCTGAAGAGGAAATGAACATATATGTCAAAACATCATGACAATTTAACTTTAATATTTATTTATCAGTTATTAATCTTGAAAAATTTATTTTTCTTATAACTAAATTTACTGTGAAACAAATTATACTCCTAACATATAATATGATTTTTTTTAATTTTGTTCAGAAATTTCCAAATTTTATGAATCTTCCGTTAAATCGTTAATCCGTGCATAGCATTATTCCATGTGCGTGTTTGAATTCCATAAAAACTTTTAAAGAAATCAGTCCTTTTTTAATGGTTATTTAACCTATGAAAACATTATTTTAAAAAAAATCAAAGACAGGGCTTTGAAGCAGAAACTTCAATCTTTAATTAAAAAAAAGTCAAGTTTCGATGAAAATTGCGAAAGTTACATCGTTTTGAAAATAGAAATTATTTAAGCTTTATATGGGTGGCTCTTTTTTTTAGCAGCAGTGTATTTGACTGAAAAAGTTCCACTTACCCAAAAATCGAACTTGGGCTTCCAACATGGAAATCCGACGCTTTACCAATCAAACTACAGAAGATTAAGAAAACTGACACGTCAATCGTACACAAGACCAAGACATGCAATGAATCAAATAAGTACTTATCTTAAAAAAATGGATTTTAGTAATCGTCTTTGATATAGTTGGTAAAACATTGGATTCATACGCTGGGGGATCGCATTCGATTCTCGAGTAAGTGGGACTTTTTAATTCGAATATTGAGTGGAAAGTCATATGTCTATCCTGCTTGCACAGCTTTAGGTAATATATGAAAAGCCCCTGCTAATGTATGATTGTCATGTCAAAAAAAGGTAAAATTAAATTTTTCAAAATAAATTTTACTATAAAATATGATAGAATTTATAAAAAATTATCGTTAAAATGATTATGTATTTTCTTTAGTGAACTATTAACACAAAGTTAATACTTCTGGTATTGGTAAGTTATTTGGTTCCGGTAAGTAATCACTGCAATTAATCAATAAAAATTGAATTATTCCCGTAGAAAATAATTAACTACACGGAGAGAAATTTAAAGCATATAAACATATGACATTTATGTAAATGTAGAAAAAAACTGCTCTATGCGATTGCAGAGTAGCTTCATACCTTATTGACATAGATCATGCCCCCTGATCCTGGCAAATTAGCATATAAGTATACTGCACTTGCAGCCCAGGGGACGTAGCCTTTATAAAAAAATATAAACTTATGCTATAATGGCACAAAGCAGTTTATGCTACATTTACATAAATGTTTTTATGCTTCAAAAGCTTGGAATTTCTCTCTGTGTAATAATTAATAATATTTTAAATCATTCTCAATAAAGTAATGGCGGGTGTTTCGTCAGTGTGTGGATTCGAATGTCTAGCCACGAAATTCCAATAGTTCTGCTGGACAGTCAGCAACAATGGCCGCACATTAACCTTTATGCAGTTGTAACTGCAGTTGCGAGATAGTGGCTCTCATTCACGTACACTTTCTCATTCTCTTGTTGACTCTCTCTCCTCACACCAACGGTACGAAAATGAGGGAGTTGTCGTCCACAAAGGGAAAATGCGCTAGCAGAGTGACTAGGAGGCATTTACAACCATTTCGCGTAATCTCAACGAATACATTCATCGGTCCGAGTAGCTGACACAGAGTGGACGAACCAATTATCTTTGTGTTCTCATCCGAAACAGAAAAGCAAGTTGAGTTGTCTGCAAAATATCAATTTTCATTATAACACTTTAAGTATTTCGTAAATTGTTCGATCGAAAATTGTTTCTTTTTTTTTTGCTAAACGGCAAAATACACAAAATAAAAAACAACAAAATATGGTTCTTTTAAATGTATTATATCAAATAAGTAACTTTCTACCTAGAATGGCCGAAGTTGTCAATTTGACGGCTGTCAATGGATTTTTATTTCAATTAATCTTTATCATCATTTATGTTTAGTATAAACATATGTTATAGTGTCAAAAAAATGATACGCCGTGAAAACAGTTCGTAAAATTACGCAAGATTTTAGGTATAAATATTGTTCAAATTACAGAATAAATGTATATATGCAGACAAAAATGTGACAATCTAACCTAAACTCTTTAAATTCAGAATTTTTTTGAATTTCATGATTTTAAACTAAAATTGATATTAAAGACCTTTTTTACTAACTAAATTAACATTGTTTATAACTTTGTTATTTAAAAAATCTACTAAAAAACATTTCAGGCTTCTTGCAAGTACACGTATAAATTAATGAGCTTTAAGTATATGATTACAAAGTATAGACATTCATTTGAATAACTCACAAATAAATCATCTAAAATATAGTATATTTTGCACTAAGGGACGATAGTGTGGTTTTCAGGGTGCAAAATGTCTGCCCGAGCGAAGCGACGGCAGTCAGCACCGCGGCACCTTGAACCGCACGTTCGTTTTATGGTGCAAACGATATTTTGCGCATCAACCAGAACGAAAGTATCAATTTTCGTCCCTACTTTGAGAAACAAAAGTTGACTTTCGGCTCCCAAAACAGGGACGAAAGTTCGACTTTCGGGTTCATGCGTTTAAATTGTACAGCG
>JABFPM010003200.1:0-14828 GCA_022817325.1 Idris sp. 1 HC-2018
ATTGCACTTATATTTGCTAGTCACGTTTATCTTCCTTCTTCCATATTCCAGTCTAACAAAATACATTTCCTAAAATGTCTATTCGAGTATATGAAAGACCTTTTAGTGTACTTATCTTTAGAATATTTATTGAAAATATTAAAATAAAATATGTAGTTTACTTTGTTAAACATGGTTTAAAACTAATAGAACTTTGTTGTTCCTTCTCTGACTGTCTTTATCATTGTAATTTTGGTAGTGTACATTTGTCCAGAGCATCTCTTGTTGTCAACAATAATACAAGTGCGGGATGATTTAATACATATATTATGAGAATATAAAGTAATGTGCTTGTGTAACGTATCTTCGCCACTCCCTCGGCGAGCCTCTAACCCTCCTTTTATTTTTTCCCTTCTTCATCTATCAACAGTTTTCTTTTCTCCTTGCACGACGCTTCTTGTGCTTTTCCTCTAAGATTTATGAAGCAGCACTTTGTACGGTTCCATTTTGGCGCACAGACACACCCCTCCGAGCATGGCTTTATATGGCGAAGATGGTACAGTCACGATTTAGCCCAAGGGATGTTATACCGTCTTTCTACGTTACTCGCCAAAGTTCTGATGGTTTCGTATAATTGAGCGCGTCTTTTCAACAATACAAATAGGTGCCCACTCAGTTTCCCTTACCGGTGTAGATTCTTTCGATGAGACATCTTCTTTAGGATGAAAGTGGCTCTTTTCATTGATATAGTTTTTAAAAACGGTTTATCGAAATAGTTCTTTGTCTCAATTGTTTTGAGAAGATCCTAATCCTAAATCAACATTATTAATATTTTTCAGCTCAGTCTGCGTTGGGTTATTTTGTCTTTTTCGTCTTCGAAACAGGGACGTTAATCATTCATTTTTCCATCGGCACGTCGTGTTTAACTGTGAATTTTTCATCGTGGTTTATCCTTTCAGAAGAATTGGCTACATGAGGAATCGTTTTAGATATTCACCCGGCTTTTTTTTTCCAGGACCCACAGTCGAAGCACGTGCACGGAAATCAGCCGTCGAGTTTCGGCTTCTATTGCATTTCACAACGTCCGTCAGTAGAACCAATCTCCGCTGTTCATCGACTACTTTTGCTGCTATTTCTCGTCACTTGTCAGCAAGACGAATTCCATTATTCCTATCCCGCAGACACTCTTCCATATTAGTCGTGATTTTCCCTCGGATCATTTTTCATTTGTTCGTAGTGTGTATTTCGTTTTCTTCTTTTTTTCCTCTCTGTCCAAGTGATTATTATCGACAATGTCGTTATTTTAATGAGATTTTAATGACCAAAGTAAAACAATTGTTGTCGTGGTATAAAAGTTTTGATGGCAGTTAATTATTTTTCATTTTTACACGGCCCGTGGAAAAGTTTGCATATTTACTATGATGAATGTCGCGAATAAATTAAGCTTTCACAGTGTGCGAGAAGTGCGCTCGTGAATTATGAAGGTGGATTAAGTCCGCTGTAATAGTGAAACCGAAAATAGATCAAAGTAGGAGAGAAAAACAAGCGACCCTTATGCTTCGCCAGTATTTACTGGCCAGTTGTTACATCTTGACAATTTTGCATGTCACTATTAATGTTCTGCGGTCAATATTTCGAGACCTGTTAATGAATTTATGCTGTCCCTACAAAGCCAAGTCTGGATTAAATCCGCCATAAATTTGTTACTTACATTTGTTGCTGCATGCATTTAGAAAATTTAGTATCTTCTCATAGTATGGTTTTCTTTTTATCTTGTTTTAGGATGGCAACTTTGGATGGTAAAAAAAAACATTTGGCCCAAAGAAAGGTGTATAATTCTTTATGTAAAGTCTGATTCTTTTGGCTGTTCTTATTGAGTTCAAAAACTATAATTTGTTTTGAGCGACCAAACAAGGTTGCGGTGGCAAAGTTATGCCACTTTCACGCACGCAGCTTTTTGCATATAGGAACGTGTTTCGTTGCACAGAGGAACGTTATTAAAGATACTCGGCTGTTAAAGCCAAGTACGTGTACCAGGTTAGGTGCAGCCTGCCGTGGGTGATAATTATGTCGTCCGCAGTTTTTTGGTCTGCGACTTGTAAGCGTTTTGCCAACGACGCGTTAAGTGCGCCTGTTCCTCCTACTCTCGTGCAATTTTATTTCGTGCAGCTGATAATCCGGATAAAAGAAACGAGGATAAATGCACAATTTATCTCGTTTTTTGTTTCGCTCCTGCTTCTTTTTCTTCTACATCTTTGCTTTTTTCCGCAGATCAAAGATAACCCGACTTTTGTGTAACGTACAAAGTGACGTAATTGTTAGTACAAGCTGCACACACACGTTTTCTTGTATACATAATTACAGCAAGTTTTATCTCAGATTTACTTCATCTTGGAAAAAGTTTTGAATTTATCATATTATTATTGAGTGTAAATTGTTAACTCATATATATATATAAGTAGTTCATTATCTTTTATGTTTAAAACATTGATTTACCAAGTTAATTTTGTTAAGGGTTTGATATGTTATTAAATACTTTCTAAGAAGCTGTTTCAATATTGTCAGCAAAAAAAAGGCACTTTATATTTGAAAATGAAAGAAAACATAATGAGAAATGAAGCATGATTCGATCAGATAAGTGAGATAAAAATTAAAGAAGCTGCTATCATTTTGAAGTAGCTTCATTAAATATCGACGAGTTGCGCGAGAAAGTGCCCACCTTGGGTGTCCTGGCTTCGATTAAATGGTAAATAAATTGAATAGTAAATTACACACGACCATTGGCCAGGCAGTTGGACTGAACTTGCAGGCCAGAAACTCATCCAAAGTTTCTGCTCTGCGCCCCTATAAAAATATTATGTATCTGTGCTCCAGTATTGGACTCCCACTGTAGATATATCGACACGCCCTAAACCGGTACTCTTTTACATACACCGCGCTTATTTCTTGCAGTTAACATACGTTTACCCTGCAATCAAAGCAGTATCCACATTAGCTTGGCACTCCAAAAAGTTTGATTATCTCGAAAAAAAAGTTTGCAACGAGATATTTATTTTCAGTTTTTAGGAATAAAATTATGTTTATATTAAAACTTTATAATGAGGGATAAAGTTTTGCTGAAATTATTTCAACTGCCGGAAATCATTGGACCTTTGAGATAAATTGCAAAAAAGTCTTTCGTGTTAATTTTCTCCGCGGAATTATGCTTCAATTTTGTCGTCAAACAATTTTGGAATTTCGTTAATAAAAATGTATAATTAATCAATTCTAGTTGAGTGAGTTCAAAAATGTTACATTGCCGATAACGAATGAAAAGCTTGAGCCCGAAGCATTTGACTAAATAAAGGAGAGCTTATATTAATATTACAATTTTATACGCGCAACGTGAATGCACCATTATAAGAGTTTTTTTTTTAAATCGATAGTTGAAAATTCGTAAAACATGGCAGTTATTTTAATCTCTCGTACGATTAAATTGAAACAAGTTATTATTTTAATTTTGTGAACAGTTTTTAACTTGTTTCTTATCTAATTAAAAACAAAAGAATTTTTGTTTCAAGTAATTTTTGATAAATTGAGGCGGTCAAAAGTTTTTATCCAGTTTTCTGAGTGTAACAAACTCTTTCTAGTGATTAAAAAAAAAAGAAGAAGAAAAAAAAAATTTAATTGCCTAGGATGAAACGAGAGTTCGAATACCCCGAATAGAATTTAAATTTGACGTCTATCAGATGCTAATTAAGTTAGATGAGTTATTCCATTTGTTTTGACCGCTTCTCAAGCAGGACAATGAGCAACGTGTACATAGGTTTGTTGGTTCGTTTCATCCGTCTGTCCATAGCCCGGTGTCCAATGAAACGACGCCTGCTGTTCCTTCAGAGCAGGTGCAACCGTGACTTGCCTTATTTGCTTACACGCGTAATATGCATATTATGCACGCACACGTACGATTTATATTTTGTTTCACTTGGCTTTCTGCTCCGGTTTTATATAGGAGAGGCTGCCTTTTTTGATTAAACAACAAAGATAAACTGTGTCTTAGATTGTTCGTTTTATGCTTTTTCATGTCAATTCATTTGGCAGCTAATATAGGGATAATTTAGGCTTTATCTGAAAATCAAAATTTGGCCTTCTAATTGTGCTTATTGAAGAATGGCTTATTAGTAGCTAGTTAGTATATTATTTTGGAAATCAAATTAAACGCTCAAGTCTTGGTTTATGATTTTGCTTCAACGAATTTTGCTTCAAACAAACTAACACGTTTATATTTATTAAAGAATATGTTTACAAATTATTGTGACGCAAAATAATGCAACATACTAACGATTTTCATTAGCAAATAATATGTAAATGACTGTTTTAGCACGGGTTTGAATAGTGACAAAAAAGATGATGTTTTTTATTTTTTCAACGAGTTGTCGAGTAAGAAAAAAATGCTAACTTTCAAGCAGTTTTTGAAAGACACAGCACTGTTCAGATGTGCTAAAAGAATGATTGTTTGTCTTTCGCGGACTTGTACAAACTCTGCACAAGCTAGAGAAAAAAAAAGACAAAAAACTTTCTTTTCGCAATAATAAGTAATTTATGAATTGACAAGATTACTAAAATTAACTAATAAATAAATACTGCTTTTTTCTAAGACTAAAAATAACATTGATTTAACGTGAAAGTTAAAACTCTTGTATAAAACAAATGCACTTTGAGTCGCATCAACGACCTATTAATTTACGACTGGCAGGCTGATTTTTCTCTTGGTGTCACTGTAATAAAATTCATGTGAAGTTTGTTGTAGGTTTTAAATGGATTGTTGAGTTGAAATAATTATGCAAACTTTTCTGCAAAAGAAGTTGCTTGATTTTTTTCAATGTAATTACAACTAAGATAATAAAATTTCATTGAAACAAACTTGCAAACAAACGACTTTTATGTCAACATTAATTCAGCAGATTAGATTTGTCTGAAAACTGCTGTTGTATATGTGCACCACGTTCTTTTTTATCCGAGTCAAATGCCTTAATTATACGTTGAATGGGCTCTGTCATCTCGCAATGGTTTATTCATAACGTAATTGTCTTAATGCCTTAAGCATGATTTTGACGATAACATTTTTTCAAACTTAATTTAAAAGGTAAATGAAATCAAGATATAGGAATTTCTCAATTTAAATTGAAGTTCATCCAGTAACTCTGATGTTTTAGTTAAATAATTTTAATCAATAAGAGTTACAAATTTGCTTGTAAACGAGTGCTCTGTATCACGAGGCAAAGTGAACTCCCGTGTTTGTCTACGTACGACTGCAAGCAAATTCCTCGCGGACACAGCTAAATACATACTGATTTGCGTATTCTTGATCTAGACACGTTTGGGTAGCACACATGCACAAGTATCTCTGATTTGTTCGTCGAATAAACACTATAGTGCCAACAGTGTCTCTCTTTTATCCGCCTATACATACTGATTATGACCAATTCTAGTGTAGCAATTTGCTATGTTAATGCACACGTAAGGATATTTTGCCATTTTTCTACACTGACACACCTAATTTATCTAAGTAGAAAAGCAAATCCTCAATTTATTTTAATCTCGCAAGTAATTCATTCGATTAAATTTAAATGATTCGTAAAATTATTTTCACGTCACGATAAAAATATAATAAGAAATGATTTGTTAAGGGAAAACAATTTGTTATATCGACGAGAACTCCCAGTTCCAAGTTAAAGGGAAGAGAAATAAAAGAAACAAATGTAATGCTATTGAGAGATTCCATATACACATCTGCAGAGGATCACGTCACATGGCATGTATATTCCGGCTTATGTGTATTATGACATACGTGGATGTGCTATATCGGGCAAGCACGCGCGTTTTGATATATTGCTTGCGTAGATACTCGCGTGATTACACGAATGTGCGAGCAAATAAAGAAATGTCTTAACAGTTAAGTACCCATGGGGTACCTGAACACGTGCGTGTCCAACCTAATGCAAACGGAGAGAAACGTTACTTTGAAGAAGCTTACGTATTGTATTTCGTTGCAAATTATTATTGATCAATTTTGTAACAAATTTTCAATATCTAATATAACAGATGACTACTTTTTTTCCTTATTTGATTATTTAGCTATATGGTTCTCAAGGTTTCATTCAATGAAAGAAATCGTTGATCTTGTTGAGGATTATTTTATGATTACATTGAAATCGTTAATAAATTGGTTAGGATTCGGTAAATTCAATTGCTGAGAGAGAAAACTGAATATTCTCCTGATTAAGTATAAACTTGACGTAAAAATATTTTCAGCAAGATTGAATGCAGCAAATTGAAGAAGTAATTTTTTTAGTTAGCTCTGTTGAAGTTCTAATTTTTGTTCTTGGAAAGACAAAAGGAAATCTATGACATAGCGTTTGTGCATTAAAGGGTTTTGTTTTTCTTCGTTGTTAAAACGACAGTTGTAGATTGTTTTACGGAGTAGAACGTATATATAATTGTGGGTTTGTTAGCGTTCGTTGGTTTCTGAAAGGCTGCCATTGTGCTAAAATGTGTCTTTTAAACGAGGAAGCAACGAGCGCCAGGTCAAGTTAAGTGCAACATGATTATGAAGATGTAGACAAAGAAAAGCGAGCCGAGAAACTGGGCTCTCTGCTGCAGTCGCGTAACGAGTGGCCACAGTAAGTTCCTAATGCGAGGCGCAATTGTGTGCGACCTCGCTAGTGCAAATAGTTTCTATTAAATCAACAGGTCGTCTGGCGACCATTTTGCTTAGACTTTCCGACGTTTTCTCGTGTTGCATATCTTGCGACCACTTTAAAAGCGCAAATTTCCTGAACGCGTTATTTACCTAACCATTAGGGAAAGCGCAAACGACGAGAAACCCCCCTCTTGTTCCGCCACACTTTTACCTCACTCTTTTCTTTTCTCGATGCTTTTTTTTCACCTCTCACGTCTAATAGATTGTCTCTCATTTGTCTCGGCAAATTACGCTGCAAAAGTGAAAAGTATTGACACTGTTTTATCGTTTGAGTAAGCTCTTGCGAATTTCAGCAGCTTGCTTATACAATTCAAGTGTCATTGATTATATTCAAAAGGCTCGGCCATCTTTTCTTTAACAATAACTAGGAAGCTGAGAAACAGTTTTAACATTATGTAATTTTTTCCTCAAGAATAATGAGTTGTTCAATACTGAAAGACGTTTCATTGGTTGCGTAGTTTTGAAATTAAAACATAAAGGTCATTTCCTGTTTTTGAAATATAAACATGGTTAAGTTTTAATAAGAATTACAATAAGGTATAACTGTACTTATTAGTAGAGACTTTGTTTTATTTGATATACGGTAAAATCTAAATGTTTTGAATTTTGGAATAAAAAAGTTTCAAATCGGTACTGCTCACTAATTAGAAAGCTGGTCAACGATTGGTACATTTATCTTAAATGTTATTTTATTACTTCCAATTTTTTTTTTTCAAATCTATAAAATCTATAAGAGCCCAAGAGTTTAAGAGTACACTGCACAAAAAGCAATAAAATCGTACAGAAAAAATGGAAATCCACTTATCTAAAAGAAGAGAGGTAATCGGAAGAAAATAAAGAGATGAAAGGGGAGCCAGGTATAATTTGTGTCAGTGCCACTCCTGTACGGTCATTGTGTGTGTGTGTGTGTGTGTGTGTGTGTGTGCGCGCGACCACACATTTGTTTATGCATACATTATTTGCACTTACACGTCCGAGGCTGTGTATCATACACAGCACAGTAATGGCCAATGATAACGTTTCAAGGCGCAAAACATAATTGCGAAATTACAGTTACCCTCGTATCGTACGCGCGATGATGAACGTGGTACGTCAATCAAGCGCACTTATTTATGTTTTATCGCGCTGTACTTTCGATACTATTAGATTGCAATATCCCTATTTTTTGTGTAATTCCTTTTTCTTTTTCTTATTCAAAAAATTGTAAATTCTTTAAGCTCTTTAAAGTGAAAGAGATTTGTAACTGCACTTTATTGGCTCGATTTATGATTAACGAGGACAACATTGATTTTAGCAAGCAAAATAATTATTTTCGCAGAAGACTGCCAAGGAAAGGGGATAACATCAATGGAACACACATTTTCTGAGAAAATTATAGGTGGTGTTGTTGCTATCAAGAGCGCCAGAACCGCTGCCCCTCTCGGTTCAGTTCAGCCGTCAAATAAGATTCAATTTTTATTTAATTACAATTGTTACGCCGCTCTTGCGTTACATTAAATACGCAAATTTATTGCGCAATATAACTCGGCAAACGAGCATAAACGGCTGCATTTATTCAATAAAAATGGTTATTCAACATTTTATTACCGCGAAACGCTTGTAAATTAAAAGCAGCGTATTATTCCAATTTCTTAACATCATAATAAATATATATAGTTCAAACTTTGGAGCCCGTTTTATCGCGCTCGCCCGAAGAAAGTTTAAACTATCATTTCAAGCGTATCCTTACCCGGTAATACAAAATTAATGTTTGCAGTAAAACAACATTTGGTAACAACAACGATGATAAGACAGCGATAAATGTTAATGCATATTTATTTGCTATCAATTTGTAATGTTTATAATATGCTTTGTAGCTGATTAAATCGTGCTCAAACATTATATATTAATTTTTAACATGAAAAAAATGATCAAATAGTGTTGCATATAAACTGTTTAATTCGTTGCACATAATTATAAATGACAGTAATATTACGGTTTGGATTTATATATTGATTTGCAAATAAATTTGAATTATTCTGGGACGAAAAAAGTATCTGTTTGCAACGGAAAAGCTGATGAAAAAATGTGCAAGCTTGGTTCCAATTTGTTTAACGAACCGGAAGGCATTTTTTTTTGGTTTTTTTTTTGTGACAAATTTTCCTTTCCAGTGAAAGTCTGAGAATGGTCGAAAAATAGACAGACATTTCAGTTTTATGACATGTCCGATGAAAATTTTAGGCAGCAAAAGTGACGCAAACGGCAGACACATATAACGAGATGTAAACGAAAGCCAAGTGCCGAAGCGGATTTTTGTGTAATGGCCACACATTGTGTACACAAGCTTTGGATGAAATAAAAATTGTAATATTTTGACAATTTTTTATAAAATTTTGCAATTATTAACCTTATTATTGATTATGGGATATTAATTTCAAATGTCTAATATTTAAATATATTTCGTTCGAAAATTTGTTTTTTGTTAACATTTTTATTGTTTAATATAAGATATTTAAAATGAAAAAACAACTTTTACACTATTGTTCTCTAAAACACTTATTTTATTTTACTTTAAAACATTTATTTCTGCGGTGTAGATTAAAATTTACAATTTCTCTTTGAGTAGATGTTAAAGTTTAACTGCCTTAAATTTAACTGGAATTTTTGTTAGCTTCACACTGCAGCTGAGCATTGAGTTTGCAATTTATTTGGATAAATGCCGAGTGTTAATCATCTTGAGATGCTCGGCGTAAATTATGGAGCGTTGTTTTATGAATTGCCTTAGATTAGTGATAATAAAAGGAGTTTTGTTTTCAGTTATGTGGTTCGTCATGCGAGGATGTAGATTTTATTGGCGAGAGATTGTACGTTTTGAGGCAAATTTTTATTTGCGTCCAATAGAATCTCGACAGACGGAAATTCAATTTGAGTTTTCAACTTAACAAGACTCGTTGTAACGGACTTTTTTTCGTCAAAGTAATAGAAAGCTGTACGTATAGTACTGAAAATTATTACCGTGAGCGAAAGATTGTACGATCTGATTGAAATAGTTGCGTGTTTAAAAAACGTCAAGATTGTACGGGATTATTTATTGGTGGGTGAATTGTGTTTTGGATTGAAAATTGTTATTTTCTAATGAAAATTTATTTGTGTAAATATACTACTGTCTTCTTCTGATTGTTCAAATTATGGACTTCCTTATGAATTATTAGTTTCTTTTCATGCGAAATTTAATATTAAACTTTTCATTAATAATGAAATTGAATGCAAAAATATATATTAATAATACAAATTTTTTGCCTGCAAACAAAGTTTAATTTAATTTATTCAGCTTTCAATTTTATCGAAAAAAAATGTATTATTAATAAAACACAGATGATGTATATTATTGCAGCGTAGGATTATTCCAAATTCCGACTACATGTAATATATTTATGGTAGTGGCTACTTCAACTTGATATTAGTTTTATATAATAAACTTTCGTTGGAAAGTAATTTTATTAATATTTTTGTGCGCACGATATCATAATGGCTTCTCAAACAAGATCGACAACCTTTTTTGTATACGACGCAACATTAAACAAGCTCTCCTCAAGCTCAATAAAATTAAATTCCGCCGAATACGTAATCGTCCTGAAACAGTCAATCATCTGTTTTAAACACAAGAAAACGGACAATTGAGCTTAAGAATGCTCTCGATTCTTTTTTGTTGAGAAATCGCTAAAATGTCTTTAACCACTGAATATTAAACAAAGTAAGACGGATTCCTATAAAGTGTTTTTGTTTCTCAGCGCGAGACATTTTATGCACGAAAGTACTGCAGAAAATTTTGTCAAGCATTTGAAACGAAAAGAGAAAAAGAAAGAACAGAGAGCACAAAAAAATTATATATATATTGGACGAGTTGCGGAACGCCGATTCGGTAAATTCACGCGATAATGAAGACTATTACGACTAACATGAATTTTTTTTGGCCACGACGGCGTCAACTTCTTGTCATCGTTGCCATTGTCGTCGTCGTTTGGCCGGGTAAGTAGAAAACATTAACGCTCCGGCTAATTGCTGTCAAGAATTCGTTTCACATTACACCAGCAGAACGTTTAATCGATTCAACGGAATCATCTAGCTGCGATCGTCCTCGATTATATTTTTTCTTCTATTTCGCGCCAGTGAAAAACACTTTTTATTTATAACATCGATTTTAACATTTTTTTTTCTTTCAGCTTGTTAAATTATTGTACTGCTTTATTACTTTTTTCATCCAATAACTGCTCGCAGAGCAAAACAAATTGCGATTTATAATCAGTTTACCAGCGGCAAGTTGAGTTTAATTGAATTGGCCACTTAATTTTATTTAAGTTGAATAAACAAATTTTGTACGATTGCCATTTATTGTTTTATAAAGAAAACTGATTTCTATCGAACTGCCTTCAAACAAAAATAAAATTAATTTTATTTTATTTTTATATTAAATTTGAATTTAGTCAAACTAGAGTTCAAATAACTACGCTACTTTTACTGTTTTTTTTAAAATAAAAATTTACTTTTTAGAGTTTTAAAACAAATTATACTTCTGTGATCTAGGTAGATGATGACGAATTAAGTATTTTGCACAAAGTTATTAAGGCGCGAAAAAGTTTAGAACTGATTGAACTATTTTGACAGATCTTATATTTTGTCCATAGGTCTGTCCATCCAAAAAGCTGACAAAATTCATGAACATAAATTCAATTGATTTTAATTTATTTTGCCTATTAAAATCAAAATAATTTTTACCAAAAGTTCAAAAAAAAGGTAGCACATATAATTCTGGCAACTTTTCCCTTCGAGATTAATGAATAATTAATGCATTGTTGTACCAGAAAAAGTCATCGCGAAAATCTGATCAGCTTAGGTTAATGTGAAAAAAAAATTGGTGACGCCCGAGTTAAGCAAATAATTGTGCTGAAATAAAATGCGTGAGTTCTGGCGCACGTGCTTGTACTTGAATATTGTATCGCGTAAAACCGCTAGTCAAAGGAAGCAGGAGGAAAAAGGTAAACGCGTTTTTCAGTTAAGGCGCCAGCGATATTGCAGGATATAAAAGCGAGGCTCTTGAGGCCAAGAGTACTGAAGTAATAAGAACAGCCTAAACTCCGCGAATCCTTTTATTAATCCGCATGCGGCGGGATTGGATTTAAGCCTCAAGCCGGCTTTCGCAGGGGAGGCCTCGCGCACAAGAATTCCACCAGATCCGACAAATATTTTCCACTCTTCTTCTTTCTTAAGACTCATATCCCTCCCCCTCCCCCGCGGAGAAACTCTTCTCATCTTCTCACTCTCCTCGGCTGTCTTTGTACCGTGCCTCCGGGCGTTTCCAATTTCGTTCAACATTTTTCACGCATCTTTTTTTTTCTTTTCCTTTTCCACCTGATACAAGTATACGAGTAACGTGCAATATGCTACGATAACCTTATCCTTGATATTGCAATCGGCCTGTCTTATATTGATATTAAATCTCACAGTCATTTGGGAAATAAGCTCGGCGATGAAAGAGAGATGAAATGTTGACTCCGAGGGCTTCATTTATTTATTCCATTTTTTTTATTTTCGGATTTAGGAGAAGCTGCTTTTGACCTTTATTGATGAGCTTAAATTGTTTGAAGTAGCGAATCCTTGATGAACGATAGGGATGATGCCAAAATAAAATTATACACTGATGAAATTAGATTTCATATTTATTTACTTGTATTCGACAAAAAGAAGAAAAAAAAAGATTTAGTTCATTAGAAGATAATAATTAATTCCATAATCTTATTGCTGTTAATCTTGAAGATAGTTTCAGAAATGAGGTCGTGTTTTGATACGCAATTCAATTTCCCTAAATCATCCTAATCGAACACATCTCGCTTAGGTATCGGCATTAAATCCAGTTTTCGAGATAAATTGTGTCAGTTGTTGTGATTAAAATCAGTATCTTGGAATTGATAAGACCAACTGGAATCTCAATGTATGTATTATTTAACAGCCAATAAAACGTCTGACATTTAACATGTTTCAACTATTATAATAAGCAAAAATGATTGACTTTGCAGCTATTGAAGCCTTTCAAAGCTCGTAAATTCTTTTCCTGTATTCCCCCGAAATCGTTGTTCACATCTTTCGCGTATTTCCAAAGAATGTAAAGCGCGAGAACCAATATTGTCAAAAAAAGGAAGCGTAAAAAAGACAGCGTACTCGCAGTTATTGGACATTAGCCTGCATATTCTTCAACCCCCGAACAATTTAGCGGCCTCCCTCTTGCCTTCACGGTCGTTAGAGTGAAAACGCTTCTCCATTAACGCGTCTTTTTTTCTCCTTTTGTCAGAGTTGGCAGACGCGCCAGCGCCAAAGCGATATTAAAAACTCTCATGCGGCAATAAAGCTAACTGCTCGGCAACTCACTCGACGCGACGTTACACATTTCTCTAAGGTATGTGTATGTTGTGCCTTGCTCTGCCAAAGGAGCGCCGCGTCCGAAATTCGGCTTATTTCTATGCAACGCATTACCCCGCACCGAACAGTAGACAGAGATAAATTGCGCTTAATTTGCTGCTTCTTATCGCTCACTCAATTCGGACAAATTTTACGTAGCTTTTGTTGTGTGCTCCGCTAATGTTTTTTTAACATTTTTGTCAAGAATAAAAGAAAAGAAGTAATAATAGCTTGACATTTTTATTATCCTCACTTTTATATAGATGAAAATGGCTTAATTACGTCAAGAAACTTTTGTGCATATGGAAAAATGCTAAATTACATGAAAAAAAAGAAAAAAAATGTATTTACGAGAGAGACGAAATTGTGTGTGTGTGTGTGTGTTGGAGAAGTCAATGTTGGAAAGTCGCACTTGATTCTCGGAAGCAGCCTCAACTTGGGCTCCTCTCTCTGCGCAGAAACGCCGGACGTGACTTTTATTCACGGTTTGTGCACCGAGAAGAAGTGTAACACGAGCTGCGTGCTAATACCTCGCCTGTCGTTCGGCGAACACGCCCGAATAGCTGGGCTTTTGCGAAGTCGGCTTTCTTGAAATGCACCGCTTCAATATATATATAGGTATATATATGCGATGTGCTCGCCACTGCATATTGAATAGCAGAGTTGTCTTTTGCTGCTGCTGGAAATGCCGTCTATTCACAATTTCAATGGAGAGACGAACTTTTTTAATTTCAGTCTTATTTTGGTTTTTGTTTGATTGAATTGTATGCGAAGATTATTCGTGCGATGCTTCAGTAAAAGCTACACACTTTTACACTGAAAAACATGCCATTTGTAATGCAGTGTCGGTCTATTATGCTGTCAAAAAGCAACCCTCCTTTTTTTATTCTTCCCTAATGAAGTTATTTTCTTAATAAACTTTATTTTCTAAATAAATTTCACATTTCCTTAATGAATTACATTTTATCTTAATAAATGTTTTCTTAATAAACTTGATTTTCTTAATGAATTCTTTTAGCTGCAAATGAATAGTGTTATAATTTTTGTGAATTTAATAATTAAAGAATTCTTTCGTATTTTAATAACAATTTTGCTGGGATTACGTAAAAATGTTTACTGCCCCGACTGACACCGACCCTCAATTCAAAGATACTAATTACATCACACCTTCTCCCCTCGTTGCCAACAAAAGGACCCATACAAAAGTTTGCAAGCAAAGTCCGAAGACACGATTCATCTGAAGACCGCGCGCGTGTCATTAGATCTCTGGCAAAGGCAAATAATTTGACATATTTTAAAAGATGGAATTACTGCAGAACTTAGTAAGCCATCCTGTACCTCGTTTCGTTCGGGCTCACCCCTCGAACGAGACAGCCGGATGCGCCGTCTCGTCGCAGCAACAAGGACAGACAGCAAAGAGTAATCGAGTCAACGGCTTACTAAGAAACTTTTACGAAAAGAGGGAGTACGGACAAGGTGGAAAGAGAGACCAATTTTCAAGCGATCTTTCGTGCCCACCCCTGCCGAAAATAAAGTTTCCATTAATTGAGAGCTCATTCAAAAACACAACACTTAACTCTCTGCGCTGCAGAAATTGCACAAAACATCTGTCTCTGTCGAATCAGTGTTATAAAGGTTCTTTGAGAGAAAAAGGAGCAAGACGAAGGAGCGCTTG
>JABFPM010003201.1:0-14827 GCA_022817325.1 Idris sp. 1 HC-2018
AAAAAAAAAAAAAAAAAAAACAAAAGAATATTCACTTTTATACGTCATAAAAATATCTACGTAAAGTCTCCACGCCATGTAAACTTACTTGGAGTTTTGAAAAATCAATGAATACGCCTTTATAAGATATTAATATCTCACAAATTAAAGTCTAAGTTATAATAAAATCTCTTTTTTGAAATAAATTCGATCTTTAACAAAAATATTTAAGTGAATTATAGTGAATTTTTTTAAATAAAGAAAAGTTTTACTAAATTTTACATGTTCATTACAAAAAGTATTTTGAAAATGTAAAAAATGAAAAAAATTAACGTTTTTAAAATACAAAATTGGATTAGAAAAACTCACAGCAACTTGAGTTGACATTTTGAAAATTTCACGGAGCGAACTTTTAGGCGAGAACAAACCACACGAACTGAATCGTACCGACAACCGGAGTTACTTTATAAATCTGCGACAACTCACTTGACCTTCCTCGGGCGTTTAACACAGTCAAATAAAATACATTACATCCATTAACATTTGGATATCAACTTTTTTAATGAAAAAAGTCACTATTCTAGATGACAGAAAAAAAAGTAATATAAAAATGAAAAGGTCTTTTGTGCAATTAATTCTTCAAACACAAACCCTTTGTACTCTCGTGAATTTGGATTTAGAATTGTTTTAGGCTGAGTCGAGCATTCATTACAGTTTTCGTGGTAGTTACATTAATAAAATTAAAAATTAATGGCAATTTTTTTTACTCAATGCAAATTGTTTTTTTACTTTTCATAACTATTTTCTTCAATGCATAATTTTTATTTTACTGCGTATCATCACATTTATTATGTATATTTTATTGATTAATAAAAAATGATATGCACTGATAATAGATTTGAATAATTTTCCGTTTGCTTACGCAAATCAAGAAAATCAACTTTTAACAAAGAATTTCCTTTTACATATTTTTTTAATCAATCAAATTTATAAATTATCTAAGCAATTTTGATTTTGTCTTAAATGTTTTATAATATTATGAAGGTAATTGTAATTTTGTTTGTGCAACTGTAAAAATAATTTATTTTTAAATATAAAAAGTGTTTAATTTACGTATTCTAAGTTAAATTAAAAAACGATTATTGTTTTAGTCTGAAATATTTTATAAATTTATTTAACATTGATAGAAAAAACTTGAAATTTTAATTGTAATATTTATCGAAGCTTATTTTTATTTAATAAAAATTTAATTTAATTTTTTTTCTTTACCTGGAATAATTTATTTAAGATAAAAATCTAATTACACAAAACATATTTGTATTGAATTATATCAAGTAAGATTCCCAAGTAGCTTAGAATTTCGTTGATAAAGAGAAATTTTGAAACACGTTTGTTTGCTCTCAATTCATATTCATCACTAATATTAGAAACAAACAATTATAATATTGTGTGATAACAAATTATGGACACACCTTTTTTACAAATAAGTCATTAATTTTAACATATAACTGACTAGTACTTAATCCAGATAAAATTCGTTTTTTTAATCTAACTTTTTTTAAAAAGCATTTTTTTATAATTAATATTGTACGATTTTATATAAAATTAGTTAAAGGAAATTTTTCTTCTTGATTTTGACAGGATTTTTCTAGTTTTAAATATTGAATAATATTTGAAATTTAAATATTGAAATCTGGAAAAATTATATTAAAATAAAATGGTCTTCGAAAACTGTAAACTATTTTACACAAATTTTTATGAAAAGAATCTTGTAAAATATTATATTTATAAAAATATTTTTCAGGATTTTCCAAAATCAATGCAATTTTGAAGTATTAAAGAAAAATATTTTAATTTATTTTGAAAATCTTAAGTAAAGGATTTCAAAAAAAGGATCCTAGTCACTACAAAAAAATTACTTTATCATCTCTATCTATACATTATTTCAATTAAGAGAAACAACTCATAAATGAAATACGTAATCATTTACTTAGATTAGATTACTGACCACGCAATTATTCCGAACGATAATTCTAATTGCATAACTTTTTATTGTACATAAAACATTCGTAAACTTTTGCTATAATATAAGGGCTGCATTAAAAATTCAAATATTAAATTAAATAATGTTAAGAAGGCAACTGACTGATTTGAATTGCTTTTTATTTCACAAAAAAATATCAAATTGATTTGTATATTTACAATTGTACAAGTGCTCAGTTTATTTAAATTCGATTGTCATTCACGTAGACGCAGAAATCGAGGAACTTGAACTGCTGTGATCCCTCTTGGAGTGTCGCGAGCTCAGGTGTCTCCGAGATGGACTTCGAGATCGATGTCGAGATGACTTTTTACTTTTCTTCGATTTATGTGATCGAGACGTACTTGGACTGTCGTAATAGCTGCAAAAAGTTAAACATTTTATAACATTTTAAGATCGACAATATTTACAAAATATTACCTTCTATGGGAACTCTTTTTCTTTTTATGTTTCTTAGGCACCTTCTGCCTATCCGAATAACTGCTACTGCGACTGCGCGACCTCCTAGGTCTTCTATTTTCCAAAGCCGCACTTTTTATCCTAGTCATCAACGAGTTTGTCTGCGAGCTGGACTCCTCGATTTCCATGACATCGCTTTGTTCTGATGGAGATGGCACTTCATATTCGTCTTTTTTGCAAACTTTTTCACTCCTCGGTGCTGAGCTCTGTATCTGACTGAGAAACATCGCAGCTTTTCGTTTTCTTTCCAGCTGCAGTTGTCTTTCTCTAGAAGTACTTCCTTTGTCCTTAGACCCATCTAAGAGTCTCTCTTCTACTGGCTTTTCTTTTTGAATGTTTTCAAAAATATCCTCTGTCAGGTCAACTAGCTCTAAATCTTCATTTCGCTTTTTTTCAGTTTCAGGTTTTATATCCTCAAGTACTTCCTGTAAGAAAGTAAACATTATTTCAGGATCTTGAAAAATCAACTTTAATCATACTTTAGAATATTAAATAATAATGTTTTTAACATAGTCCAGAATCTGTACAAATTTATTTTAAAAATTTAAAATGTAATCTTTCCAAACTTATTTCAGGATATTAATTGTTCTAAACTCATTTTAGAAACTTAACTTTAGTCCAGTGTGAACGTCGAAAAAAAGGATCTATTTTGAAGAATTTTGTTCTCAGTCGCAGAAAATCATTTACTGTTAGGTTTTTTTTTAAATAAATATAACGCACTTAATACTTCAAGGAACAATTTTGTAATACAAGAAATTTATTAAATTGTTAATTAAATAAGTAGACTCTTTAAATTTCGTCCCCCATGCCACTCGTGTACCTGATAACTCAAAAACTATCCAACCAATCTTCTTAAAATTTTAACCACACATTTCATAGACATGTCGCTATGGTCGGAACTAGGATCTTTTAATTCCATCAACAATTAAATTTTGTATTAAAAAATATAACTATCAAAACACAGTCGAAATTTGAGATTGTTGTTTTCACTATGCGCCATTTTGTTAAATATTGATGGAATCAAAAGATTTTAGTTCCGTTCATACCGACATGTCTCTGGAATGTGTTAAAATTTCAAGAAGATTGGTTGGATAATTTTTGAGTTATCAGGTACACGAGTGGCATCGGGAAAATTTAAATAGTGTATTTATTAAATTAACTATTTAATAAATTAAATTATTTTTTGTATTAAAAAAATTGTTTCTTGAAGTATTAAGTGCGTTTTATTTATTAAAATAAAACCTGATAATAAATGATGTTCTGTGACTGAGAAAAAAATTCTTGAAAAAGGTCTTTTTTTCGACGTTCACATTAGACTACCCCCTTAAATAATGTTTTTAAAAAATTAAAATAATCTATCTAAACTTATTTTTCACAAAATAATATTTTTAAAATACTGCAGACAATTGAAATCTTTCTAAGCTTATTTCAGAGAGCTACAAAATAAATCTTTTAAATCTGAAGCTCGTCTTCAAAATTTACTTTTTTAGTTTCTTGTGGTGAATGACTGGCTTCCTGTTTCTCCTCCTCCTCTTCTTCCTCGTCACTTTCCTCCAAAGGCAACGCATTTCTCTTTTCAATCACACTAGTTTCTCCTTCCTTAGGCTTTTTAATTGAAAAAGAAACTGTTGTCACACTCTGCTTGCTTTTCAAATCGCCCTTCTTCTTCGCTTGTATCATCTTCACCCTCTTCTGAACCTCCTCCATCCTCTGCTGCTTTCTCTGCAGTTCTTCCAACTTTTTCTGCTTCTCTTCCTGCAATTCTTGCTTTTGCAACAACTCTTCCTCGGTGAGAACTCGCGGATTGATGGCACCTTCGTAAATCGTGAGCTTGTGAGCATAATATCCATGATACTGGTGAGACAACTCCAGGAAGTTGAATCTGGGGTCACCTTTATTTTTCACAATAGTCTCAAAGTCTCGGCCATTTTTCGCCACGTAGCTTGCCATTTTGTCGATAATTATTTGTACGTCAGCAGGTGGCACGATAAAAGAAGGCCTGTTCAGAGGCTTAGGCGGGGTGGGACCGTAAGGTACTAAAGTAGGTGGCGCTTCTTTGTGACAGTCCAGAGACTGCACTGGGGTTTGGGATGTTTCGGTTGCCTGGATGTGTCCGTTGTTGTTGTAAATAACTGGTCCGTGGGAATATTGTTGAGGTAACGAGTAGGCAGCATAATTTGGCTAAAAAGTAAAAAAAAATTAGATAAAAATATGATCGTATATATTAGGCTGGAGGTTGAATAGGTCAAAATCAAATTTTGATCGGGACACCCCATAATCTTTTTCTACATGAAAAACTACGAAAAATTTGGCCTTAAGATTTCTCATTTAAAATGTATAGGAAAATGCAACACTTTTACTTTTTGTTAATTTTTTTCCCAAATTTATATAATAATTTCCAAAGTCAATTTATTTTCTTAAAATGCGTTCAAATATCTTCCAAATAGTCTATAACAATATGATTTTTCATGCAAAATTCTATGATATTTGACATTTTCAAAAAACAATCAAGAAAATGAATAAAATAGTTTTATTCAGAACTCCAAAATGTCGTAAATTTATAAATTTTCCATGAAAACTCATGTTATTATAGATCATTTGGGAGATATTTGAACGCATTTCAAGAAAATAAATTGAACTTGAAAGTTATGATACAAATTTGGAGAGAAAAAAAGAGTAAAAGTGTTGCATTTTCGCATACATTTTAAATGGGGAATTTTTGGATCAGTGCGCCTCACTAATGCTTACTACAAGACTTTTGGTTACTAGGGGAATTTTCATAGTTTTTCATGTAGAAAAAAACTAAGAAGTGTCCCGATCAAAATTTGATTTTGACCTATTTAAAGTCCACTCTAATATATATATGTAGTTATAGTATACAAATTTATGACAGATGTTTACCTGCATTTGATTTTGTTGATAATAATTGTGAAATTGCATTTCCTGCATTTGTATTTCAGGCTGTGGTTGGGGAATTTTTGAAGGCGGTGGTTTTCCGGTAATTTTGTTAACTAACATAGAATAAGCACAATCCGCTGATGGTGTGTAACGAATAGTTGGTATACTAGGTGCCTAAAAGTGTAAGAGTAAATTAGAAAAATGTTGTATTCAAAAATAATAAGAAATTAGGGAATTAAAGTTTACAAATAGTTTTTTTATACTTATGAAATTTAAATTATCATTTTCTAACATTTTTAACTTTTTATTTAAAAATAGTAAATTTATTATTAAAAAGAACTTACTGCTTCAACTTTGGTAAAAGATGGCGCTAAACTGGGATGAAGGTACGGCTGATCTTCCTCGTCCGAATCTTCTTCTTCTTCTAATGATAAAAACGAAATAATTATGAGAAGAAATTCTTGTTCAACTTTAATCATATAATAAATAAACAACCGTCATTCGTCACGATAACTAAATGGCAAAGTTGCAGTACTTACTGTTGCGCAAAATTAAGCAGAATCATAAGTGGATGACCGTTATCATATCCAGCTTTACGAAAATATTGGTACGAAATCTCATCTTCTCAATAAAGTTATGAGTTTTTGTTTGTAAACGTAATACAGATTTTTGCATATAATTTTTTTTAATAACATGCATAAAAAGTATTGTATGCGTACCGCTTTCTTCCTTTTCCGGCTCTTTTTCAGGATTATATTTGCCGGACTTGATTGCCTCGAGGACGAGCCTGTAATACGGGTAAAGGACTCCGTCGATTGACAGAAATGAAAACTGTGGATTGATGGCTTGTTTTGCTTTAATTAGGATCTCCATTTGACCGCCCTGACGACTGATGAACGATGCAGTTTTTGTTATGATTGCGTTCAACTTTTCCGTCTCAGGCTATAAAAAATAAAAATTATATAGAATTTATAATACAAAATATTTTTTAACCCTAGAAGTACCAAGGAGACAAATTTGTCCCTTTTTGAAATTGAAAAGTTTTAATTTTCAGCTGAATTATTTGACATTTTAGGACAATTATTTTGGACAAGTTTTCACTTTTTGCAAAATTTCAAGTAAAAATTCATCATCGTTTCAAAATTATAATACTGTTCCTTTAGGGTACAGATTTTCTGAGAGTTCTAATGTTAACATTTATTTAAAATATATACTTACTATGACCATGTCTTCAGGAATGTCTAATTCTGCAGGAGGTGTAAATACTTGATCTTCCTCTTGGGGATTTTCTTTTGGACTTTGCGAATCTTCTAATTTTTTGTTATCTTCGTCGTTGTAGTTGTAAGCAACTTGACCATAAACGTTGTCTGAGTCCAATGCTTGATGAAACCTTTTCATTTCTTCCTCTGTAAATAATTAAATTTAATTTTAAATATAAAAAAATAAAGTTCTTATAACTAAAAATTTCAAGTTTTAATAAACCTTTTTATCTTTGATAACTTGAGTTTTACATTTTAAGGTTTAAATAAAAAATATAAGAAATTAAAGTTTAAATATAAAAATGTAAAAAAAAAAACTTGGAAATTTTGAATTTTAAAATTTAAAAAGTTTAATAATAAATTGAAGTTTAAAAATAGAATTAAAAACTCACCATGGTACATAGATTCTTCTACGTCATTGTTATAAAGAAACCGGTACCTCTCTTCATCGCACAACTGTTCAACTTTCAATTCCTCTTCGGTGAGAAAAGTTCTGAGGTCAAATCCACCTGGCGGAGGCTCATAAATTTTCAAATCGCCCAAAGCTCCTCGTCCATCGTATCTACAGACACATAACATCAAAATTAGAGGAGGAAAATTTTATCCATGTCAGGAGGATAATAAGAAATTAAAAATTTTTTTTCGGCGCCTGTAAAATTAATTTTAACAACTTTTTAGATGAAATTCTGTAAAACTGAACTCTGATAAAAATTAAAAATAATTAAAGTTCATTTATTATTTGTATTTTATTTTAAAATTTCTGTTGTACACGGACAATACTATTTAAGATAATACGTGTGTCATTTTGTGACAAGACAAGACATGAAAAAAAGTAATCGACACAACAAAATTCAGCCAAACATCGAAGTGCAGCTTCCCAAGGTCAGTCTCATCTTCTGCGAGGGCGCTGTAATAAGATTATTTTAACGTTTAATATTTACAAGTATTGATTTTTTATTTAACTTTTTATTTTTTTAAACTAACATTTTTAATGATTAAATTAATTTATGTTGTACTTACATCACATTACCTGTGAAAGTTTGCTAAAACATTTTATTTTAATTATTAATTAATATATAAATATTGTGGTGATGGACAGACAAATTGATGTGAGTATTGTACATAATTATATGAAAACTCAAAGTCTTTTTTATTTATATGTACATAAATTATAGGCTTGTAATAAAATTTGTATCATGTATGATAATTTCATTGACAATATATAAATGAGAAAATTATAATTTTAAAAAAGTACTTTTTATGTTATTTACAGTGAAATATATAGAAGCTTGTGTTACAAAACTTGTTTTCTTTTTTTCCATCTCTTCAAATGATTCACGAATTATCTTAGACAGTATCTTTTTGTTAATATAGACTTGGCTTTATAATTATAGTGCGTTTAATAACTATTTAATTGTGGAATATAACAAGAAAACTAAAATTCAAAATGAAAATTATGCACTAAAATTCTGGTTAAAATAAACATACATAATGATTTGAATTAAATTAATTTCAGTCTATTTTCACCAGAATGTTTATGAATTTAGGAAGACAAATAAAAATAATATATTTTATTTTTAGAAAAGATTATCACATTTAACACAATAAAAACATGAAATTAACAATAACACATTAAGCACAGAAATTTATTATCGACTAAAGTAGATTATTAATTTTATTTTTATTTAATTGTTTAAAAAGAAATTGAACATAAAATACAAAGTTTTACACTTTTACTATGACAAATTTAAAATATGATTTCATTTTTTCCCTCAATAAATAAATACATACCGCGCAAAACGGTATTAAAGACCGTTTTTTTTCATTTGTAACAATTAAAGAGCCTGTCTCTCAGAGTACGCTGCGTCTCACCTTGATGGAGCGCTGATTTTTGATTTCTGTTGCAGTTGGGCATTTCGCTGAAAGAAGCCACCTTAAGAAGAAACCTTAAACATCTTCAGATGTCCGATTTCTGTCTGGCTGTCTCAGAGTTGTCTCTTGTGTTGCATTTGAGGACTGTCGGGTTGTTTTAAATTGTTTATGCATTATAAACAACACAAATATCAACCTTTGAAGAATCGCCATTCGAGGTTGACGGTCAACCAAACAAGGTTGTTGTGATTGAAAATTGTAATGTGCTTTGTATATAAATTAAAAAAAAAGAGAGATAAAAAATAAAAAAAAAAAAAGATATTTCTAGATATATATGGATAATGGTTTTGAAGTGGTTCGGAAACGGACCTGTCTATCTTTAACGAGCTATCGCCCATCCACGGAATCAAGTGTTTCCCTTGATCGATCATTTTTGCCTTCTCGTCATCCCGAAATAATTTGCAGCTATATCCGAATACCAACAACTCCTGTGGCTCTTCCTCGACTCCTTTTTTACGCAGGATCCCGGAGTCGACCACCCATCGCTGACCCTTCGACGCCATTTTTGTACATAAACTAGTAGTCAAATTTTGAAGTCCACAGTTCAACACACAGAGCTGTGAAATTAATTTACACGTCGAGAATGCATTTTTCTTGGATTGTACGATCAAATCAAGATGGTTGACTATGTCGTGAAAACAGTCACGTTTGGGCGAGTTTTCATGACGGTTGTCTGTCTTTTTTTGTTGAAAAGGTAAATAGAAATAATGCACAGTGGCGCCATGCGTCGGGAAACATTGAAACTAGTATAATACGCTTGTACAAGATATTAATCAATTACACGCACGGAAAAAGTAAACAAGACACATTACTGCTTATCAAGCAACCGTTACTGTTAACGTTAAAAGAACGGTTGATAATAGCAAACAGCAACGGCTCCTCCGCCGATAAGTACAGAGTCCTCCTTGGCGGACGAGCCGTTACTTTACCATGCGGACTACACAGTTTGCCGCGTTTTTTGGATGCTGACACGTGTTTTCATTCAAACATTTGTTTAAGTATTTTATTGAAATATTTATTTAATATTTCCATTTAAGATAATCATTACTTTTATAGCAAACTTTGAAATTAATTAATCTCAATAAATACTCTTTTTTTATTAAAAAAATTAATTATAATTATATTTATTAATATTATTTAGTTGCATAATATTTATTATAATACAGAATGTAATATATATTATATAATTAATTTATTTTTATTTAATTATTATTAAATTATTATTTATTATAATAATTAAGATTATAATAAAAATATTATAGCGTTTGACATTTTCAAAAAATAAATGCTAATTAAAATAATATACTAATTTCAATTATATCAATAAAGCAGTGACTGATCAGAAAAGTTTTATTCTAGAAAACTTATTTCATACAAAATTTATCTCGTGCGAAATACATATATAATTTTGTTATAAATCAAGCTTTGTTATAAATAACAACAAATTTTTATAAAGTTATGACAGTTTTCCTTTATTCAAGTATTCCAATAAGTAAAATATTTTGACATTCACATTATGCCGATTATATTTTTATTAATAAATACATTATTCGGTAATTAATTTTTTTATATAATTTGTACGATAAATAAATAAAGAATGTTTTATAAATATTGCTGTGATAAATATTAATAAATAAATGATATATTGATATAAATAATTTCTAACATTTTCTATTTCCGAATAAAATGATTGATTTTATGAAATAAGCATACATTTTATATAAATATTTACATAAATGGAATAAAAAAGGGGACAAAATTAAATGGGATAAGTAAAATTATCATAAATGTATTTTATAGTTTTTTTCTGAATGATCACTAGTGGTAATTCAGGACGTAACATACATCTAGGGCTGCTGCAATATATGTAGATCATTATTTTATACCTATGTCGATAAAGTAGAACATTCACTTTTCACACTTTTTTCATTTACTAAAAAAAGGACAGTAATAGAGTTTAAGAACACAGCTATTCTCCGCTAATCTAAGCTTGTTGTTATTGACAATCAGTCGAAACACGTGGAAATTCATTCAGAAAGAATTATTTACATAAAGTAAATTGTTAATATTTTTCAATACGTAAGTCAAACTGATTGCATTTTAATTATTCTTCTACGCTTTGTATAAAATTGTCACTAACCTTAAAAATTATTTTACTCCAATTTGTTTACATCAACATAAGTTTAATTTTAAGTGAAAATTCAATTGAAAAAAATCTCTATATAAAATATAATTTGTTTCTAAACGAAATATTCATTTTACTAAATTTATTTAATAATCCTTTATTTGCTTTCATTGCTATTATGCTTTAGTGCAGGTGTAAGAAATGGAGACTTCTGGTTCAAGTAAACAAACAGAGTCATCAGATTCTGGACTCTCTGAAATGGAGCAAAGGTAATACAAATAAATACATGAAAACCATTTACACTCAATTTTTTAACTAAATTATATTTTTTGCAGAGTTTTTGCACTAGCTCAAAATAATCCCAAAGGTATAACCGACAAAGAAATAAATGCCGAACTGCCAAACATCAAACCAGAACTAAAAGCCAAAATCATAAACAAACTTTTAACCAAATCTTTTTTAATAATGTGCCAAGAAAAAGACAACACACTATCCTACAAGGCAAAAGATCCAAGCAAAACTAAAATAATTAAGGGTGCAGATAACGAAGAAAAAATAGTCTACTCTCTGATAGAGGAAGCTGGCAACAAAGGCATTTGGATTCGAGACATCAGAAACAAGTCAAATTTGATGCAAAAACAATTAAACAAAATCATGAAAAGTCTTGAAACAAAAAAGCTAATCAAAGCAGTGCCTTCCGTGGCAGCAGGAAAAAAGAAGGTTTACATGCTCTTTTACCTGGAACCTGATGAGTCCGTCTCGGGAGGAGCTTGGTACCAGGACCAGGATTTTGATGCCGAATTTGTTGACATTTTAAACCAGCAGTGCTACACTTATTTATTGGAAAAACGAAATGAAAGTAGTAAGAATCCGAAAAATGGTCCAATGGCTCTTAGAAACGAAACTTATGCTTCTTCGAGAGAAGTTTGTCAGCATATTACTGACCTGAAATTCAGTAAGGTAAATTCAATGAAATTTAATTTGTATAAATATTTAAGGAGACTCCATGTCAAAATAGCTAAATCGTTATTTTTCGATGAAATGACTTGAAATGTTGTACAAATACAGTACTCAACTAACTAAAAAATAATATAAGTCGAATTGTTGATGAAATTTATAATTTTTTTATTTATTTGCAAAATTATGTGTAAAAAAGGTATTCTCAAAGTGCTATTATGTACTCAATTTTCATCGAATTTTAAATTTTTTGTTTGTAAAATGTTTGTTATTTATAGCACTAAAAATCTGTAAAACAGATTTTGAATATCTTTTTTTGTTAAAGTTACGGTATGTTGAAGCTATTTTATCGAAAAAATGAAGGAAAAACACGTATTTTTATTGTTTAAATTGATATTACTTTTTTAAAAATTAAGATATCAAAAATCTGTTTTACGAAGTTATAGGGCTATAAATAGCAAACATTTAAAAAAAATTAAAAATCCGTTGAAAACTGAGTACATTATAGCAATTTGAACTTTGAAAAATGTGATAAATAAAGTTTCGAGATATTTGAGCTTAAAGTTTTATAACACTGTTCTCCAGATTTACATAAAAATACAAGGATTAAACGCATTTTTAAAATATTATTACAATAACAAATTAATCTGAAATATATATTATTAAAAATGAATGAATATATAAAACAGCATTTTTCAAGTTTTTTTCGAAAAACAATTCGATAAGATTGTCTTAGGCTGAAATCGTGTTTTGACTGCATCACAAAAAAAAAATGTTGAGTAAAACATGAAAATACAAGTTTTTTTGCAATTTAATTTTTTTCTCATGGTGAAGAGTTCAAAGAGTACACTAAGGCAAACAAATTTGACTAAACACTTAATTATTTTTCAGGTCAAATTATCTGTGGAGGATTTAGAAATGATTTTAAACACTCTTATTTATGATGGAAAAGTGGAAAAGAAAACCACACCAGATGGAACTAAGTTGTACAGAGCTATTAACCCCTTGATGTACCCTCCGGGGTTAATTACAACTCCATGTGGAGTTTGTCCTGTAAGAATTTTTTTTTTAATTTTTTGTAGTAAAAAATTAAAATTTTTAATTGTATATATTTTTTTAGGTGAGAAATAACTGCGATGACTTGGGCGACGTAACACCAACAAAATGTCAATACATGACAGACTGGCTGGAATAATATTAGTGTAAATTATTTGTATATTTATCTAAATTTTATCAAATTAAAAAAAAATATATTTAAGTAACTGTTAATGTCAAAAGAATAGAATTTCTTAAACCATCTTTTATTATTCTCTTTCGATATACATCCATTTATAATCAGCTGTTTCTAGTTTCGATTTCCACTGTTACCCGTCAAGGATAACCCGGTTAAAAATAAATTACAATTTATTGCAAAATTGTGTTATAGCGTATGTCTATAAACGTTTTATCGCAATTATGCCACGTACGTCGCATTAAATCGGTGCAAGAACAATTCGTTATTATCGTGAAATGAAATAATAAATTATGACTATCGTAAAATAAGTTTCGGTTCGATTTACACGTATGTTTAATGCACATGGTGCTTTGTCATTAACAAATTAGACCCCAATCGTTCTGAGGCTTTGATTATTATTTACAAAATGTGTGTACCAAAATGACCTTTCAGCTGATTTACGTCAACTTTTTATTATTATTTTTTTGATTTTCCAAAACTGCTGTTTAAAATGATCAATTACTGATAAATATTTTATTTTGCATGATAAAAATAAAACATTCAAGTATTGACAACATCTTAAACACCATCAATTAAATAAAACGTGTAAATGAATACCAGAAAGAGCCAAATTAACGATCAATAACAAAGTACTCTACGAAAATAAGTACAATATTGAGGTATGGTTAGACAACTTTTGCGCATTAGACAAAATGTTTGATCGGTATTAAGGGGCAGTCACTTTTTTGTCTTTACAAATGGTATCATGCACTTTCACCTTTTTTTATTTTGAATTAAACAAAAAGAAAAAACATGAAAGTCAACGTATTAAAGTACGTGCAGTATTATATGAAAAATGACCAACAGTGCGATTATTACTATTATTATTAAAGACCAGCTAATATAATTCGCGGATCCTCTACTCCTTCCTTAATTTTACGTAAGAACATAACTGCCTCGCGTCCGTCTATCAATCTGTGGTCGTAAGTCAGAGCCACATACATCATTGGACGAATAACGATCTGAAATTTAAAAATTATTACTATTTTGTTTTTTTCTTACAAGTTTAAACTTTTTTGTTCTAATTTATTACTTGTCCTTTAACAGCAATTGGCCGATCGAAAACACCGTGCATTCCCAAAATCGCACTCTGCGGAGGATTGATAATGGGGGTGCCCATGAGGGACCCGAAAACGCCACCATTGCTGATGGTGAAGGTGCCTCCGTCCATATCCTCGACCGAAATTTTGCCCTTCCTGGCTTTGTCACCAATCGCCGCCAAGGCGATCTCAATTTCTGCGTAATTTTTGTTCTCGATACTTCTAAGTACAGGAACTACCAAACCTTTGGGGGTTGCCACAGCGACACTAATGTCTACGTAATCTCTGTATACTATGTCGGTGCCATCGATCACTGCGTTCACAACCGGCTGGTCCTTAAGAGCATAACAACTGGCTGCGATAAACGGGCTCATGAATCCCATTTTCAGTCCGTACTTTTTGGTGAAGGCGTCTTGATGCTCTTTTCGGAATTCCATGATTTTGCTGCAAAATTTCTCATTTAATATTTTTCAAATAAATTAAATTAGTTCTAAACTTTACATTTTATTAAATTACTTGCAAACTTTAAATTTGACTTGAAATTTTGTTGTTAAATACTTTTAAATTTAAATTTTGTATACCTCATATCAATTTCGTTAAAAGTAGTAAGCATGGCATTGGTATTTTGAGCGTCTTTAAGTCGATCTGCAATACGCAGACGCATTCTGTTCATTTTTACACGCTGCTCTGTTCTGGTACCAATAATTTCCCGCGAATAATCGCTAGGTGGCAGTTGTACTTTTGCTCCTTCAAGAGACTGTAAAAATGTAAATTTAATATGTTGTTCCTTTAAAGTTTACATTATTTTTACATTATTAAATGTAAACCCTGGGCGTGTTTTATGGCAGCAACAGGCATCGAAGT